>BSBK01006237.1:0-62500 GCA_027943335.1 Chamaecyparis obtusa
TAACGTAGGCTATTTGTGTGACCTTAGTCTTAGTGACCAATTCACCTAGCCAACATAAAAAAAAGACCTTCTAAGGTCCTCAACCAACCTATACTAACTTCTTGACTTGGCTAGAGTCAAGTACAAGCCAAAATTGACTATCTAGTAGAGGTTAGCCTAGGTGCTCTGCACCATCCTCCCCAAAATAAGAGTTCAATCCACCCTTGGATTGATGAGGCTAGGATCAATTCCAAAACTTTTGAACTCTATTCATTGACCGAAATAGCATCAGAAACATTCTACCCATACCTCTAAATGAGGTGCTCTTTATACTCTTTATGTCTAGTTTTCTTGTAGGTCCTTGTGTCTAGTTCAGTGTCTGCCCCCTATACCTGCAGCAATAGGAAGTTGAAGATCTTCCACATCCTGATCACCTCATTGATATTCTACTCACTATTTTTCTCTGGTCCCTTGTAATGGATAAGGTATGCAACATTAAAAATATTAGACAATAAACTATCCTCCGGTAGGTCTATCTTGAAGGCATTGTCACCATACTTTTCCATATAGGACATGGTCCTATCCTCCTCATTTGTAGCTTATGAGGGAGTCCCTTTTGTCAACCTATATTTTTTCAAGTGTATCATAACAAGATCACCAACTTTGAACTCCACTAACCTTCTAGTTTCATCTACCTTGGCTTTGTGCTTGGTGGTGTTGTCTACCAATGTCTTCCTCAATGTTTCATGAACTTCTTGCATAGCAAATGCAAAGTCATCAGCATATGCACTTTCCTTGACTCCATGTTTTAAATCCCTCAACTCATAGACTCCTTTAGGATTGTAGGCCATATACAATTTCAATGGACTCTTCCTGGTTGATCTATTGATAGTATCATTATAGGCATATTCAGCTTGACCAGTCAACTGATCCCATTGCTAACCATACTCCTTAGGTAGGCATCTTAGAAGGTTTCCAAGGCTCCTATTTACAACCTTTGTTTGACCATCAGTTTGGGGATGGTAGGCTGACCCAAAAGATAAGTTAGTACCTATCTTTGCCAAAGAGTCTCCAAAAATGACTCATAAATTTTTGTGTCTTTGTCTAAAACAATGCTGATTGGTAGTCCATGTATTCTCACTATCTCTTTGAAGAATAGGAGATTCTATTTGACTTGCATCATGTGTAGTCTTGCATGGCACAAAGTGAGCCATCTTGCTGAATCTATCCACAACCACATACACATTGTCCATCCCTTATCTTGTCTCGGGTAACCTATCTACAAAATCCATGCTTAAGAATTCAAATGGCCTAGTAGGAATTGGTAGTATGGTTGATAAAGACCAACATTTTTAGAAGTGCCCTTGCCTTTTGACATACTACACAACTCTCCACATACCTCCTGACATCAAGATTCATTCTAGGCCAAAAGTAAAACCTTGAAACAAGGTCTTGAGTCTTAGTGATCCCAAAGTGACACTCAAAGCACCATTATGCTTTTCTTGAATCAAATTCTCTCTATGGAGCCTCTAGGAACACACAATTGATTCCCTTAGAACAAGAGATCACTTTGCAAAGTATAATTAGTATATTTACTATGAAAATTATTCTTGTATTCAGAACATACCTTGTAGATGTCAGCAAAGTCTTCATCATCTACATATAGATCCTTGAAATGATCTATCCCCATGTTTTTCAACTAAATTTCTTGGAGAGTGAGGGCTCTTCTTGACAATGCATCAACCACATTGTTTAGTACACCCTTCTTGTGCTTGATATTGAAGTTGTAGGCTTGTATGTACTCAACCCACTTCATGTGTTTGTGACTCACTTCTCTTTGTGAATTTAGGAAGCTAAGTGCTTGATTGTCTAAATACACATTGAACTCCTTGGGAAGCAAGTAGGTGCATCCACTTTCTTAGAGCTTGGACCAATACATACATCTCTAAGTCATATGAGGAGTACTTTCTCTTAGCCTCACTTAACTTTTTAGAATGGAAAGCCACCGGTCTGCCCTCTTGGATTAGAATAGCCCCAATTGCTACATTGCTAGCATGACATTCAATGGTGAATAGCTTCTCAAAGCTTGGTAGCACCAAAATAGGTTGGGTAGCTATCCTCTCCTTCAACAACTCAAAGCTCTTATTAGCATTTTCATTCCACACAAACTTAGTTTTCATACCTCCTTTGATAGTGTCTAACATAGGAGCACAAATTGCACTAAAATTTTCTAATAAACTTCCTATAGTATTGTGCAAGACCATGAAAACTCATTACCTCAGTTGCTAACCTTAGAGTAGGGAAATTCATGATAGCCTCTACCTTGCTCTTATCCATTTTTAGATTGCCATGAGATAAGACAAAACCAAGATACACCAATTTTGATTTGATGAACTTACACTTCTCCAAATTGAACATCACCTCTCTTCATGTAGCTTCTTGAAGACAATGTTAAGGTGCTCCAAATTGCTCACTCTTTGTCTTGCTAAAAATCAGTATATTATCTAGATATACAACTAAAAACTTGCCTGTGTAGTCCTTGAGTACTTTCATTCATGAGCCTCAAGAATGTAGAGGGGCATTTGACAATCCAAATGGCACGACAAGCCATTCATATAGCCCTTCATTGGTTTTGAAGGCTGGTCTTCTGTTGGAAATATTCAAGACTATCTAGGTTACTGAGAGGGGAGGGGGTGAATCAGTAACTTCAAAACTTTTAACAAATTTAGATCTTAACCATATTTCAAATAACATTAGATTGATAATCATGACTGCATGCATGAGTAACAGAAAGAATAAAACATTCATAACACTTTGAACATAGAGATTTGGTGACCCAAAAAACTTTCAAATAGAAAGTAAAACTGGGGTGGGGATGATACCACAAAACTTCAATACTGCAGTATAAAGTTTGCCAGTTAAGGCTTACAATGATCACTTCTAATGATCTACCCTATTAGGAGCAATAACGACTGCTAGGTCCACCTCTTTAGAGGATTTACAAACATACAATAAGTATGCATCGGTTAAGAGATTTTACAAAGACTGTTAAGCTCTACCCGTTAAAGGATTTTAAGCTGATTCACCTGTTAGGATGAAACAGTAGATCTCTTACTTGCAACTGTACTTGGTGATTGAGATTCTATGATGTATAGATCACCTTCTATGATGGATAGAATCTTTGCTACTTCTTATACTATTGTAGCCCTTTGTAATTCCCTTATCTCTGACTTTCTCTCTTTTTCATACTTCGCTACTTCACATCTTAGATATGATACAAAACATTGTTTATATATCAATCCAAAACAATTACAAAATAATTACAAAGTCAGCTCTTAAACAAGCTAACACAAATATTACTGAGTCAGCCCAAATATAGTTACTCAGTTACTGCAAATTAACTCAGTGACTTTCTGATACTTGGCATCCACTGTGTTACTCGACATCATCATGCTCTCGGTAGAAGTGGAGGCTCGGTCCCATACTAACCACTCAGTTGTAGTTTTGAACTTGGTATATACTAGAGACTCGATAGATATAGTGTCACTTGGTAGAGAACTAAATTCCCTATTTACCATGCTGGCACTCGGTAAACATTGCTCATTTCATCACTTGGTAAACACTATTCTATCTACTCGGTAAACACTGTCCTGTCTGCTCGGTAGTAACACTATCCTATCTGCTTGGTAAACACTGTCATGTCTGCTCGGTAAACACTGTCATGTTTGCTTGATAAACACTGTCCCATCTGCTCAGTAAACACATAGAGTCTGAATAAGTGTTGTCACTAATGATAAACATACTTAATGCCAACAATCTCCCCCTTTGGCATTAGTGACAAAACACTTATTGCCCAAAACTTATATACACAATCATGCTGATACTGGTTTTGATTTTTCAAAAATTTATCTTTGTCATATTGCTGTATATACATTTCATGTCTCCCTTATATAGTATATATACAAATATCTTATTTCACCTCATACTCATATTTCCTATTTCTCTCATATACTTTCTCCCCCTTTCATATCTCTTATATCTTATATAATTTCTCCCCCTTTTGACAATAATGCCAAAGGTGTATATACAAATATTTTACATGGAGATACCAAATGTGAGAGAAAATTAGAATGTACCTTTCCAATTAGTGCTAGAGTTCTATCCCAATTCTCTTACAGAATCTTGCATGTATGGAGTGCAACTTGGACTTCTGTAGAGAGTTCAATCATGTGATTCTGCAATTGAAAACTGATTGTCATGGATCAATGTTTTTGAGTATGCAATATGCTTCTGCATTGTATCCATGATGGGAAGGATCATGTTCTGAATATCTATTAATGATGATCTGATCCTTGCATCTTCTTTCAATAACTTGGACTTCTTATCAGATAGGAATCTGACTGTCATTTGATGTGCAGAGCTTGAACTAGGTTCAAGTTGCAACTTTTGTGCATTGATCTTCAGATCCTCATCAATCTTATTTATTTTGTCTTTAATTTCCTTTGAGAACTTGGCAACATTACATACTTTGATAAAAAATGATGTTACCTTGGAATAGGAGGACTCAATGCTAGTCAAAACTAAAGATACCCTGCCTGATTGATAGCTATTGCTGAGCAATGTGCTCAAGCAATTTATTTTTAAACTTCTTCTTAGCCTTCTCAAGCAACTTATCTGATCCAAAGGAATCCTTGTTGAACTTGTTTACTACCTCTGCCAACTGCAACAAAATGTGTTGAGAGGAATCAACTTCAACACCTATTGTTTCTGCCAAAATGTTCTTGGGCATCCTCAATGATCTTATATTCCTTATCTCTTTCTTCTTTTAGTTTCTTCTACTTTTTCTTTCTTCTAGAGGAGTTCACCAAACTATTTTCATTTGGTCTACTGTGAGGTTTGCAAAATCTAATAGGGGAATTTCTATCTTCTCATCTAAATCTATATCTTCTACTACACTCTTACTCAAAAATTTTGTACTCGGTTGAGTCTTTATACTTATTGCCTTTGTAGTAGAAAATTATTGTAGACACAGTAGGGACTTGTAGTGAAAACTAATAAACTTCCAACTAATGGGATGCTAACTAGAATACTTGATTAAATAAAAAATTAAAGTATTTACAACTATAGAATCTGAAGTACTTACTGCTGAAAAACTCAAAATTGAAGAAGGTACTAAAGACTGCAACTTGGTGGAAGGAGGCTGAAGCTTGGTGGATGAAGCAGTAGCCACTTCTATCATTGATACATTGAGCTATGCTAGTGATGATTGGACATTTGATGTATCTGAGGGAGTTGTCACAATCACACTTGAAGTTTTCTCAGGGCTAGATGTAGTAATTTTTACTGGAGAGTGAGGAAGTGAGGCAATCACCTCTGCAGCTATCCAAACTGGATCATCTTCCTCAACATTCTTCTTAGCTTCCTCGGTAACTTCTTCCTCTACTTCTTCTACCTCAACATTATCAATTTTAACTACTTCTTCTTTTTCTTCTTCATCACTGTCATCTTCAATATCTTTTATTATCACGGTTTCAGTACTCGGTTTGTGAAGATGATAGATGTTTTACCAAGTAAAATTTTCACTCTTCACAACTGAATCTATATCTTTGATCAAAATCAAACAACCGTTGAATTTTAGTGTCATCTTGCACTCATTTTCTATCAATGCTTTATTTATTTCATCATTTTTCAAACTTGGCATCAACTGTCTTAAGGTTTGAGCATATATGTCCTTAACAGTTTGTCTTGCATTGGACCATCTCAACTTGACTTTATCCAATAGAACACCTAGAATTTGAGAAGCCATATCATCAGGTGAGTACTTCCATTTTCCCATTTTCTCAATAACAGCATCTTCAATTTCCTACTGCTCTGCCTCTGATCTGATTTCATATTTGAGAGATTTGAAATTTGAAATTCTAGATCCTTCTCTCAAATCCTTAATCTTTTTTTCAAATGAGGGAGGAGGCCTTTTGAGTACTATATCATCATTGACTTTACCTGCCTTGCCCCTTGATCTTTTCCTTGTGAATACTGCAGTGGATTGCTCAAGTTCCTTGGTGATAGTTACCTTTCCTTTCTTCTTTACAGGCACTGTTTCTTCTTTACTCTCATCCTTTTCTTCTTCTTCTACAATATCCTCTCCTATGCCCTCGGTTAACATTAGAGGTGTGCTAGATTGCATCTTGGCCATCCTCTTTTTGCCTTTGTTAACCGCCTGTGGAAGTTTTATGCTTAGCTCAATTCTTATCTTAGCTTCATCATATGTTCCAAAGTATGGAGCCTTTGGATCAACAGGTTGATTTACTAGGGATTCAATTATATCCTTTGTTTCATCAATGTTTACCTCATAAGGAAGAGGTTTCACCCATACAATCCTAGGCCTTACTACCTGAATGTATACTCTATCACAATCAACCATGAAACAAACATCATCTTTATAATCTTCCACCAGCTTTAGTGGAATCCAAAATCTATTATTCATCTTTTCTTTAAAAGATTCAAAATAGTTATCCATTATTTTTATAAAATTTTCACCCATTTCTGCAATATACTCATTTATCTGATAAAGAACAGGCACATCCTTTCTCCATTTTACCGTGCCTTTTGATGGGAAACACTTTTGAGCATAGAAAAATAAACAAACCAACAGCGAGCCAAACTTACATGGATTGTTCTTTGAGGTTTGGATGCTCTCCATATTTTTGTTGAACTATTTCAACAATAAATCTGCTAGGTCAAATGATAGATTGTTCTTCACAATTTTATAAGCTAGGTCAACTACTTCACACGGAACACTATTCTGCCGACTTGAACTGTATATCTTGTGAGCTATAACATATGTGCCAAAGTTTAGTTCTACATCGGTAATACTATTTATTCTCATACCTCTACCATCCCATTCGGCTAGGGTTTTCTTTTCCAGCTCTACCCGACCTAGGGTTTTTATAGATTTAGCCTTGGCAAGCATGGGAAGACTAGTGATTTGGTGAATCATCTTCTTTGTTATTTCCATTGGTTGTGTTAGGATTAACAAGGAAAAAATAACAATTATGTGCAAATATAACTAATATCAAAAAATAATAAACCACACAGAATAGAACACAAGACACATAGATTTAATGTGGTTCACCCAATCCCTGGGCTACGTCCACCAACAGCGAGTCCAATATTATTATTATCCAGTGATTACAACCTGATTACAATCCGTAATCCCTTACAGCCCAATTCTGTCGCAAGTACTAAAATCATACCTCATAAAAATCCCTAACCCTAAGCCATCTTATACAATACAATATTTTTCCGCTTTAGGGTTAGAATGAGTTATAAGTAGTCGGCCCAAATGGCCAAAAAGTAGTCGGCCTCAAAAAAAAATTTCCTCAGGGGCTGCGCCCCCGAACCCCTGCTCTTGGGGGCTACCACCCCCAAACCCCCACTCTTGGGGGCTACCACCCCCAAACCCCCGCTCGGGGCCCGGCCCGGCCCCGAACCCCGGTGAGGTCGGGAGGAAAAGTGTACAGTACTTTCCTGGATAGTACTTTCCTGATTAGTCACCACAAGCTAACAATCTCCCACTTGGTGACTCATCAGTATCCACACTATACTAAAAAACCTCCCACTTGGAGACTGATCCTGTAGCAATACCGCTACCCACATGAGGCCCCCACTGAATTGAACCACCTTGGACTCAGTTGTTCCTTTATTTTGTTCAGTCTAGAAGACCAACTGAAGCTAAACATGAGTTCAACTTCTCCCTTGTTACTACCTTTGTAAACATATCTGCTAGATTATCATCAGTATGAATCTTTTCCAGCCTTAACTGTCCATCATCCAAAACTGATCGAATGAAATGGTACCGCAACTGTATGTGTTTTGTCTTTGAGTGCAAAGCAGAATTATTTGCAAGATGAATGGCACTTTGGCTATCTGTATGTAGAAAATTATCCTTTTGTGGATGTCCCAATTCTTCCATGAAGAATTGAAGCCATATCATCTCCTTGGCTGCCTCTATAGCAGCAACATACTCTACCTCTGTAGTGGATAAAGCAACCACCTTTTGTAGTCTAGAAATCCAACTCACTGCTATCCCACCAATAGTAAATATACAACCTGTAGTACTCCGCCTGCTATCTATATCTCCTGCCAAGTCTGAATCAACATAGCCTTGTACAGTAGTAGTAGAACCCCCAAAGTGTAAACACTTACTGGATGTGCCTCTCAAATATCTGAGAATCCATTTGACTGCATTCCAATGCTCAATACCAGGGTTACTCATATAACGGCTAACGACTCCCACTGCGTGTGCAATATCTGGCCTAGTACATACCATAGCATACATTAAGCTCCCTATAGCTGAAGCATAAGGTACCTTAGACATTTTAGTCTCTTCTTTTGGTGTCTTCGGACACATATCCTTAGTCAATTTCAAATGACCAGGCAAAGGTGTGCTGACAGCTTTGGCATTTTCCATAGAAAAACGTTGCAACACCTTCTCAATATAATCAGCCTGAGATAGAGACAATTTCTTATTTTTCCTATCTCTACAAATTTTCATACCAAGGATTTTTTTTGCTGCCCCCAAATCCTTCATAGCAAAAGATTTTGCTAACTGTTGTTTCAACCCCTTAATGTGATCCATGTTAGACCCAGCTACAAGCATATCATCAACATATAAAGATAAAATAATGTAGCTGTCATCATCCAACGTCTTAAAATAAACACAATGGTCAGAATGACACCGACTATATCCATGCCCATTCATAAAAGTGTCAAATTTAATATACCATTGCCGAGGTGCTTGCTTCAAGCCATATAAACTTTTCTGCAATCTGCACACCAAATTCTCCTTACCCTTGACCTCAAATCCTTGTGGCTGAACCATATATATTTCTTCATCCAAATCACCATGAAGAAAGGCTGTTTTATCATCAAGCTACTCTAAATGCAAATCTTCAGTAGCCACAATACTTAAAACAGTACGAATAGAAGTCATTTTAACAACTGGAGAAAATATCTCATCAAAATCAATACCATGTTTCTGTGCAAATCCTTTTACGACTAATCTGGCTTTAAATCTTTTCATACCTCCATCCTCTTCTTTGATCCTGTAAACCCATTTATTCTGTAAAGCCCTTTTACCTGCAGGTAACTTACATAAATCCCATGTCTGATTTTTCAGCAAAGAGTCCATTTCATCTGTCATTGCAAACTCCCACTGAAGCTTTGTATCCACCTGCACAGCTTCATTATAACATTCAGGTTCACTAGCATCTGTTAACAGAATAGAATACAAAGATGGAGAAAATCTTTCTGGAGGTCTACTTAGCCTTTTTGACCGTCTAACACTCACTGGGGTGTGTGGTATTTGTTGTTGCTGTTGTTGCGGAGCATAAGGAACTACTGGAACATGAACTTGTGGAGTATCATCCAGTACTACATAGTCATTTTCTTTCTTCTCATGCTGCAGCAATAGATCTTTGTACAATACTTTCTCATTGAATATGACATCCCTGCTTCTTACAATTTTATGATTTTCAAAATCCCAAAGCCTATAACCAAATTCATCAATGCCATACTCAAAAAATACACATTTCTTTGACTTAGCTTCCAGCTTGGTTCTATTTTCTGAATCTATAAGTGCAAAAGCTTCACAACCAAAGGTTTTGAGAAAAGAATAACTCACCTTCTTACCACTCCATGCTTCCTCTGGAATACCACAGTCCAAAGGAGTAGAGGGGCTTCTATTGATTAAATAAATAGTAGTGTTCACTGCCTCTGCCCACATATTTTTGGGTAGCCTAGCATGCAACCTCATACTCCTTGCACGCTCCATTATTGTCCTGTTCATGCGTTCAGCCACTCCATTTTCTTGTGGAGTCCTTGGTACAGTTTTTTGCCTACGAATACCATTAGAGGAACAATATTCTTCAAATTCTGTGCTGCAATACTCACCACCATTATCAGATCTGAGACATTTTAACTTTTTACCAGTCTCATTCTCAACCAAGCAGTTCCATTTCTTAAAAGTTTGAAATACATCAGATTTCTGTCTAAGAAAATAAATCCATACTTTTCTTGTTGCATCATCTATAAATGTAACATAATACAGAGAGCCACCAAGGGAAGATACCTGAGCTGGTCCCCATACATCTGTATGCACAAGCTCTAATCTCTCATTTTTCTTTTCCTTCCCACTCTTCACAAAACTAACTCTCTTTTATTTTCCATAAACACAACTTTCACAGAAATCCATATTGACACATTTCAGACCAGGTAAAACTTTCTTTGAATGAAGTAATTTCATACCTTTTTCACTCATGTGCCCGAGTTTGTTGTGCCACAGTGCTGTGTCAGAATCTATAGCAACAGTTTGATGTTCTTCCTGCTCAACTGCAGCCACTATTCCTGAACATTCATTATCTTCTGAAACAATTAAAGTAGAAGGAACAGTATGACCTATACAAAGATATAAGGTGCCTACTTTCACACCTTTTGCTACTACTAAGGAACCTTTTGAAACCTTCCAATTTTTATCATTAAAAGTAACTGTGCAACCCTCATCACCCAGTTGCCCTGCTGAAATTAAATTCCTACTCAGCCTTGGAACATGTCTTACCTCTTGTAGTAGCCAATGATTCCCATTCTGCAACTTAATCTTAATTTTTCCCTTTCCAACAATCTGACAGGGTTCATTATCTCCCAAATAAACTAGCCCAAAATCCCCTTGGACATAATCAACAAAATAACTTCTATGGGGTGTAGCATGAAATGAAGCCCCAGAATCTAAAACCCATGAATCATCAATACTTTCTAAGGACAAGAGCAAAGCATCCTCCTCAGATTTGTTACTTACCACATTTGCCTCCTTGTTTCCATCATTTTTGTCTCCTTGATCTTTCTTCTGAGACCAACAATCTTTCTTCTTATGACCTAGTTTTCCACAGTACCAGCAATCATTTGGCCCTTTAGATTCGGACCTCTTTCCCTTTGATTTTCCTCTTGATTTCCCACGATTTCCAGAGTTGTTTCCTCTATCTCTTGTTCTGCCTCTGCTTTCTGTGTTCAATACACTACCCGATGTGGATGCCCCTGAGCTTTTCCTACGAATTTCTTCACTCAATATAACACCAATAACATCATCATACTTTAGGGTATTAGAACCAGAAATAGAATTACTAACAGCCATTACCAAGCCATTCCAGCTTTCTGGCAAAGAACACAAAATCAAGAGAGCCCTAACCTCTTCATCAAAAGTAATTTTAACTGAGGTTAATTGACTTGTAACTGTATTAAACTCATTCAAATGATCAGTAACTGATCCACCTTCTACCATTTTCATATTAAATAAACGCTTCATAAGAAATACCTTGTTTGAAGCTGAAGGCTTTTCATACAACTTCGCTAGGGTTTCCATCAGATCTTTAGCTGTCTTTGCTTCAGTAATATTGAATGCCACCGATTGTGCCAGGCATAGACGAATACTCCCCAGTGTCTTCCTATCCAAAATATCCCAATCCTCCTGAGACATTGATTGCTCTTTCTTGGCTACTCCCTCTAATGGCCGCCATAGATCCTTCTGATAGAGATAATCCTCCATTTGCATCTTCCATAACTGGAAGTTTTGCCCATTAAACTTATCGACCTTCAGCCTACCCTCATCTACCATTTCTCCCACTTAACCGAGAGACTCTCCCACTAACTCGTGAGACCTGCTTCAGAGAATAGATGAAAGAATGAATGAAATAACCTCGCTCTGATACCACTTGTTAGGATTAACAAGGCAGAAATAACAATTATGTGCAAATATAACTAATATCAGAAAATAATAAACCACACAGAATAGAACACAAGACACACAGATTTAACGTGGTTCACCCAATCCCTGGGCTACGTCCACCAACAGCGAGTCCAATATTATTATTATCCAGTGATTACAACCTGATTACAATCCGTAATCCCTTACAGCCCAACTCTACCGCAAGTACTAAAATCATACCTCATAAAAATCCCTAACCCTAAGCCATCTTATACAATACAATATTTTTCCGCTTTAGGGTTAGAATGAGTTATAAGTAGTCGGCCCAAATGGCCGAAAAAGTAGTCGGCCTCAAAAAAAAATTTCCTCAGGGGCTGCGCCCCCAAACCCCTGCTCTTGGGGGCTACCGCCCCCAAACCCCCACTCTTGGGGGCTGCCACCCCCAAACCCCCGCTCGGGGCCCGGCCCGGCCCCGAACCCCGGCGAGGTCGGGAGGAAAAGTGTACAGTACTTTCCTGGATAGTACTTTCCTGATTAGTCACCACAAGCTAACAGGTTGCTCAAGCCAAATTTTACCTTCATGCACTCGGCTTAGGATATATCTAATCCATTTTATCTAGAAACTCTGAGGCAAGTGGGTGATATGTGTCAAACCCTTATCTTCCAAATGTTTATGTTCCAGTTTGAGAACACCATCAACACACAGTTCATCATGAACAACATCTATCTCTAGGGTTCCAAGCTCTTGAATTGTACCTTTAAAATGACTGTGAATGTTGTTTACAAGAAGTACCTTTGGAGGAATTTGAGATTGAGCTCCACTCAAATCTAGGGTTTCTGCAATCGTGGGCACAAGTTTGAAATCTGGCACTTTCCATTCTCCTTGAACTAACATTTTTGAACCTTTCTTTACTTTGGTGCTGGATGATGCCATGGTAGCTCAATAGAAAAAGAAAAATTCTTCGAAGAAATTTTTGCTGCAAAATTTTGCTTCGAAACGCTTGATCGCATTAGAAATTTCTCTGCTTAATATGCTGATATTCACAGTGAAGAATGAACTTGATTTCACACTTTTTGTTAAAATTTTGTCATTAATGCTCTATAGGAATTAGGGTATTGAATTTGACAGACTTTCATCCACTATGCATTAATTGCTTGGTGAAGATTCTGCAACTCAGAGAACATATGAATTCATACTGCTCTGACCTTACTCGGTAACCAAATGAAATTAGGTTACTCTCGACCTTGCTCAGTGATAACTGATACCAACCTTCTTGTGATCCTACTATATCTTGCATATTGATTTGGATCTTTCTTCCTTTTAGTTCAGGAACTGTTTGGAATATGTCTATGAAGATACAGTTCCAGTGCTTTCTTGGAGACTTAGTTAGAGTTGATAGAGCCACTCTTTTCATGAGTGACTTCATTACTTGGACTAGTTTTCTCGGTAGGTTTAGGAATCCACTATTGTCTCATCTACTTCCTAATGCTATTTTATTTTTCTTTCTTTTCATCTTCAACTTTGCCTAAATTCATGCAGTTTTTAGCTATGTGACCAAGCTTAGTGCATTTATAACATCTTATGGTAGTATCCCTTTTTCTCAAGTGATGCCTTACACAATTCATGCCAATGTGCCCATATTCTCCACAGTAATGACATCTACACCAAGTGTTGTAATCCCAACCAAACATTGCTTTCATAATTTGTTCTACTGGATTGGGTGTTTTAGTTTTGCATTCTGATGCCTTATGACCTTGTTTGCTACATTTGTGACATTTTCCTTTAAATCTTGGTTTCTCCTTGCATTCATTTGCTTTATGACCATGCTGATTGCAATTGTAACATTTTCCATTGAATTTTTCTTTTCCATTGTTCCAACATTTGTTTGAAGTATGACCAATTTTTCCACAGTGATTACAAGTGAGTTTCTAATTCTTTTGAGTACCTTGTTTGGAGGATTCACCTTCCTCTTTGTATCCAAGTCCTTCTTTTCCTTTTTGCCTATGAAGGTTTCATTCATACACCTGATTCATATCTTCTTGAGATTTCAACATTCTCTCATTGATTTTCCTTTCAGTATCTAGGTCATTCATCAATCTTAAATTGATTTGCTTTTTAGATCTTAGCTCCTCTCTTATATTTTCATTTTCTGATCTCAGAGTCAAGATTTCTTCATTTGCATTGGAGACTTTATCAATAAGGTTTTCTAGCTGAAGGGTTTGATTCTGGATTACATTGTTCTTTCCATCTATTTCATCTTTCATCTTGTTTCTTTGTTCCAAGACTTCACAAAATCTTGTTGATTGAATTTCCTATTCTCTTTTCAATTTTCTTATCTCTTCTTGCAAAGATCCACCCTTTTCTAGAAGTTCTTTGATTGCATTGTTTACTTCATCTAAGCTTCTTGAAGGGAAAAAGTCTTCAATCTTTTCTTCAACATACTGGTGGTCATTAATCTGATTTGCAAGTTCCTTCCTTCTTTTTAGGGATTGGGAAGATGATCTCTTGCTTCCTTGAGTTGAGTTATGGCCATTTCCAGATCTAGCTTTTCATTCTCAATTACTTTGTTATGTCTGAATATCTCCATTGTCCTTAATCTTTTCTCAAGCTGTCAAACTTTATCTTGAGAACCACAAAGCTCTGATACCAATTGTTGGAAATGTTCAAGACTATCCTTGTTACTGAGAGGGGAGGGGTGAATTAGTAACTTCAAAAATTTTAACAAATTTAGATCTTAACCATATTTCAAATAACATTAGATTGATAATCTGACTGCATGCATGAGTAACAGAAAGAATAAAACATTCATAACACTTTGAACATAGAGATTTGGTGACCCAAAAACCTTCCAAATAGAAAGTAAAACTGGGGTGAGGATGATACCCACAAAACTTCAATACTGTAGTATAAAGTTTTTCAGTTAAGGCTTACAATGATCACTTCTAATGATCTGCCCTATTGGGAGCAATAAGGACTGCTAGGTCCACCTTGTTAGAGGATTTACAAACATACAATAAAGTATGCACTTGGTTAAGAGATTTTACAAAGACTGTTAAGTCTACCTGGTTAAAGGATTTTAAGTTGATTCACCTCTTAGGATGAAACAGTAGATCTCTTACTTGCAACTGTACTTGCTGATTGAGATTCTTTGATGTACTGATCACCTTTTGTGATGGATAGATCTTTGCTACTTCTTATACTGCTATAGCCCTTTGTAATTTTCTTATCTCTACCTTTCTCTTTTTTCATACTTCGCTACTTCACATCTTGGATATGATACAAAACATTTTTTATATATCAATCCAAAACAATTACAAAATAATTACAAAGTCAGCTCTTAAACAAGCTAACACAAATATTACTGAGTTGGCCCAAATATAGTTACTTGGTTACTGCAAACTAACTCAATGACTTTCTGATACTCAGCATCCACTGTGTTACTCGGCATCATCATGCTCTCGGTAGAAGTGGAGGCTCGGTCCATACTAACCACTCGGTTGTAGTTTTGAACCCAGTATATACTGGAGACTCGGTAGATATAGTGTCACTCTGTAGAAACTAAATTCCCTATTTACCATGCTGGCACTCGGTAAACACTGCTCATTTCATCACTCGGTAAACACTATTGTGTCTTCTTGGTAAACACTATCCTGTCTGCTTGGTAAACACTGTTCTATCTGCTCGGTAAACATTATCCTGTCTACTCGGTAAACACTATCATGTCTACTCGGTAAACACTATCCTGTCTGCTCAGTAAACACTATCTTGTCTACTCAGTAAACACTATCCTATCTGCTTGGTAAACACTATCATGTATTCTTGATAAACACATAGAGTCTAAATAAGTGTTGTCACTAATGACAAACATACTTAATGCCAACAGTCTTCCACTCATCTCCTTCATGGATTCTTATTTGGTGATAGCCACTCTTTAAGTCTATCTTGCTATAGTACCTTGCTTCACCTAAACAGTCCATTAAGTCTTCAATCCTAGGGATAGGGAACCTACACCTTATGGTTATCCTATTGATATCCCTTGAGTCATTACATAGCCTCCAAGTTCCTCCCTTCTTAGGTGCAAGTACAGTGGGTACAACACATGGTCTAATACTCTTTCTAATTAGGCCTTGGTCTAAGAGTTCTTGTATTTGCCTTGCTATTTCCTCATTTTGTTGAGGGGTCATCTTATAGGCTGCTTTGTTAGGTAGGGTAGCTCCTAGGATAAGGTCTATCCTATGACTTATGGCTCTTTAAGGGGGTAAGGCTGAAGGTTGACCATCACTTACAATGCCTTGGTAAGTCTGCAACATACCTTGAATCTCCTTTGGTAATTCAGTCTTCTTAGTAACCTTGTCTTCACCTCCTTCTCTTGGTTTCAACACCAATGAATACCCTATGCCTTCACTCTCTTCCATGGTTTTTAAGAACTCTTTTTCACCTACCATAAAAACATTTGGACATGCTATCTTTACTTCAACATCCCCCAACAATGACTGAATTTCAAAGGTTGTATTATCCTTCTTGAAAGAATAGGAATTCTTTCCTCCATCATGCATGGCTTGGTGGTCAAATTGCCAAGGTCTACCTAGGAACAAATGACATGCATCCATTAGCAACACATCACATAAAACTTTGTCTTTGTACCTTCCAATGGAGAACTCCCATGTGTGCTCATTCACTAACAAATGATGTCCTTTGTTAAGCCAAGTAACCTTGTAAGGATTGGTATGGGATATCCTTTTCAATTTGAGCTTGTTGACTACTTCTTCTGACACTATGTTATCAGTAGAGCCTAAATCAATGATGACCCTACATATTTTCCCCATTATCTTGCATTTGATCCTAAACAAAGATCTTCTTTGGCTTGGCTCTGCCTTCATCGGTTCCTTGATTAGAGTTCTCCTCATCATGAGGTTCTCCCCTTCCTCTGAATTTAATGGAATCTCAGAATGTTTATTTTCTGCATTTGTCTCTTCATGAACAAGGTTATCTCTCTTATCACCTCCTTGTGATGAGCCACCTTTCTCAAGGCATCTATAGGTAGGGTGGCCCATTTGATTGTAATGGTAGCACTTCATATTGGAAAAATAATTGCCTCTTCCTCCTTGTGAAGAACCACCACTTCTTCCTCTAGAGTTAGAGTTAGAATTCCTTCCTCTACCACCTCTACTTGAGCTTCCATCTTGCTGCTCACTGAATTTTACCTCACCTTGAGCTCTTAAATTAGAACTTCTTCCACCATAGTCACCTCTTTGACCTTTGGTATCTTTTCCCTTGCCTTTACCTTTGGAGCTTTCTTTCTTTCTCTTGCTCTTCTCCTCTATCTTCAAGGCCATTTGATAGCATTTCCTAATGGATTTGAATTTCAGTAGGCTCGTCTCCTCTTGAATAGACCATTTGAGGCCATTCAAATACCTTGCTAGCTTGATGCTCTCATCTTCAACTACCTTGGACCTCAAACATAATTTTTGAAATTTCGCAGTATATGCTTGGACATGCAAATCTTTTTTCCTAAGATTGTGTCTCCTTCTATGCTTTTGGACTTCATAGTCATCAAGAAGATATGTTTTCTTGACTTTGGATACCATACCCTTCCATGTCATAATAGGACCTTTACCATCCTTTTCCCTCTTAGTTTGCACAAACTTCCACCAAGTAAGAGTTGAACCTCTTAGTCTAGACTTGGCCACCATTACCTATTATGCTTTAGAGATACCATCACATTCAAAATGGTTCTCTATGCTATCAATCCAATCCACAACTGAATCTGGATCCATTTTTCCACTAAAAAGTGGGACACCTTCTAAAGCCTTGCTACTCAATGCCTTCAGTGCTTTCAAGAATGGCTCTTCAGGAAGAACAGGGTCAAGAGCTGGTGCTTCTTCCTCCAAATTCAATTCTTTCTCCTTTGCTTTAGCTTCTTCTTTAAGGTCAATCTTCTCTTTGACCCTATCAACTTTGTCTTGGACTTCACCCAAGAGTTGCTCCATTTGAGCTAGTCTTTGCCTTAACAATTTGTTATCCTCCTATTGTTCCTCAACCTTCTTTGCTAGTTCAACATTATTCACCATGGCTCTATCTGGTGTATTCTCTCCCATTTATTCATAAGGCTACAACATTAACCACAAGCTTGATCAACCAAGCTCCGATACCAATATGATGTAAGGATAAAACTCCTAGGCTTAGTTTTCCACTCCCACCAAGAGATTTCTCTTATCTCCTAGTATCCTATGCTTCTATAGGATTTCCTAATAGGCTTACATCATTGACTAATTCCTATTCACTCTTTACTACAAGATTCACACCTTGAAAAATCCACCTTGGATGATCCACACCATAATTTTGGTTATCTTTCTCACTTTCACTTAGATGGATCTAAGTGCCAAATCCACTAAAACTTCACAAATTTAAAAATTCATTGTGGGGACCTTCTTCAGATTGAATTCATTCATATTCCATCCCATTTGACTGATTTGGGAAGGTTCTTGGCTCATAGGTTTATCGGATTCAAGATTTCAACAAAAGAGACCTTAATTTTAGGCCTATTTCTAGTAGCCTTTTTTAATGGCTTTTTCCCTTTCTCGACCAAAATATCAAAACAACCTACAAATATAACTTTAGATATGGATACCATTTTGGCTTAACTTGAATATTTTGAAGTTCTAGCTCTGAAACCATTCGTACACCTCCTTCCTAATATCAAGGAGAAACAGGGCTAAAAGGCCTAGTTTCTAGGACAACCTGTCTAGGACTGATGAAAATTGCTCAAAACCTATCCTAATGGATTGGTATGACTTCCCAATTCTTAGGATGGATAAATAACATGAAAAAATACCATAAAAATTCTTTGGGATATACTGTACTTCACATTCCCCACATGAAATGACTTGATTTCTCCTTGTCAAGCCTCTAACTGGGTATGTCTAACTCGCCTAGGGCCTAATCATAAAGCTAGCTCTCTTGATCATGATGCTTCCTACATTTATATACAATATGTAAAGAGGCCCCACTTGAAGATTCAACTACTTATTTAGTGTTTCCATCATTGAAACTCACGTGGGAGCCATTTTTACAAATTCTATCATAGTGTGACCAAAAGAAAGGTCCTGAACTAAAACAACTTGTAAACTATGATAAAACTACTCTAAACCCTTAACACATAATATGAAAAAGTATTCAAAATTACTATATAACATGACTCAACCACTGTATCAATGCATTTCTTGCTACAAGTATGACTATTTCTTCAAAAACTGAAATATCACTTCAAAATAGAATTAGAGAGCTCAATACATTAACTCAAACTTTTACAATAATACATCCATTGCTTAGAGATTCAAGCCATTACTCAATTAGGTGTCTCCTCCACTATTCTAGGGCCTATTTTTTTGAGCATAACCTCCCACAATCAAAGGAATCTGAGGCTATCCATGTTGTTATGACAACATTCTTACAACACTTGGCAACCTTGATAGATGCCTTAATCCTATATTCTAGGATTCTTATCCTCATATATTTTCATGATCCAAGATCATTCATTATCATCATATTGATTTAACAATCATTAACCATTCTTAGGCATAAGACATATTAATGACTCAATCTCCCTAACTCCTAGCATTAAGAAATTTAAATAACAACTAACATAGGCTATTTGTGTGACCTTAGTCTTAGTGACTAATTCACCTAGCCAACATAAAACAAGACCTTCTAAGGTCCTCAACCAACCTATACTAACTTCTTGACTTGGCTAGAGTCAAGTGCAAGCCGAAATTGACTAACTAGTAGAGGTTAGCCTAGGTGCTCCTACACCAATATAGATATAATATATATGTGTATATATATATACATGCATATATATACAGGTGTATATATATTTAATCATCTTATATTTATATATACATATATATAAGTGTGTGTGTGTGTATATATATATATGTGTGTGTGTGTGTGTGTGTACACATATATATATATGCGTATAAATATATATATATACACACACATGTCTATATACGCATGTATATATATGTATGTATATATATGTATGTATACATATGTATGTATATATATATGTGTGCTTATATATATGTGTGTGTGTATAAATATATATATACACATGCATATATATATACATATATGTGTATATATACATATATATGTACATATATGTGTGTGTATATATATACACATATGTGTATATACACACACACAGACAAATATATATATATATGTATGTATGTATGTATACATAAATACATACATACATACATACATACATACATATATATATATATATATATATATATATATATATATATATATATATATATATATATATATATATATATATATATATATATATATATATATATATATATATATATATATATATATATATATATATATATATATATATATATATATATATACGCGCTTGTATATTTTTTGAAAACTTTAAACATTGATTTGGTTATGCCCTTTAGGTATTAAGCATATATATCTAGAGACACTTAGAAAATATACTGGTAATTCGAATTTATGATTGCTATGAAAATAGTAGTTTGCAATGGCTTAAAGCCTGTAACAGAATCTTTTGGTGGCGGTAGATACAGAGAATAAAATAAAGTTAGTATGTAGTGATTCAGTGTAAATCTATTATTTAAAGCTAACTCTATTCTTTTAAGCCAAATGGCTCCTCCAACAGATGTTCTCTATTATAAGTTAGATAGCTGTAACTTATTTCATTTTTATATTAAGATCATAATTGATCAAATGGGATATAAAAAGATTTTAAATGGAATCAAATTATGCCATTAGAAGTATGAAAAAACATCACTCTAAATTAGTTTTTTAGTATAAAGGATTGACTACCCTAGCTTCTCATACAAGAATTTATCTTTTCTACCTTCCTATTCATGATATGCAAAACTATTAGAGGTACTAAGTTGTTTTACATTAAAAATACCACTTGGTGTTTATAGATTTATCATCTCTTCACTTCACTTCATCGTTAAGTAGAGATTTTTGACATTTTATAATTTGTTACCCCGCATTTTAAAATTATATTCTTCTATTTAGGTGAGTGTCTGATAGGTCGAGATAGTATAGGAATCTTTAGACTCTTGTTGGTAGTTAGGTAGTTCTGGTCTTTTAAAAGATTAGTTGGTAGTTTTTCTTCAGATATAAGCACATCAACTTTAGGTATATGTGGAGAGTTATTCTTTTTAGTATTAAGTATAGGATGTAGGCTTTGGGTTAACTTCAGTCTCAACCTCCTATGCATTCTCACATCTCACAGGGGAGTTTCTTATTGAGTATTGAATGTGGGCAAGACATCCTCCCTGGTATTTCTTGCTATCAGGTATGGATAGATTCGTTAAATCCAAATGAACCTTGCCAAGCTCATCATTTGATGAAATCTTCTAGGAATTGCTTCTTTTGAAGCTGAGATATCTCCTTCAAGACATCCTCTCTGGTATTGATTACAGGCTAGATATCTCCTCAAGCATTTCAACATTGGAGGGAGTATTTAGAGTTCAAGAGAGACGGGGGACAATTTCTTTATATGATATGGGAGTTGATATGGTCGATTATGGGAGTTGATATGCCATGATGAATCTTCAATAGGTCATCCTTTATATCTGACCAAATATTCTTCATATGTCCTATTCCTTGTGCTTCTGCCAACATGACTATCTAGTATGTCCTCAATCTCCTTGATATCTGAACTAGTTGCTAGAATACTCCACTGTGCTGCTATGATCTCATCTTCAACACCTCCTTCATGATACTCTGTCAGATCTGAAACATTAGATACTGGTGAAATATTCAGCTCAGTAGGCAACTCGACCTCATATGCATTTCCTGAATCATGCTTCTTCAGTATCTTACATGGCCCAAACTTCTTCATTTTCATCTTGTTATATGTACCAACTAGAAATTGCTCCTTCTGCAAATGAATGATGACTTCATCAACAAAATGAAATTCCTTATGCCTCCCTTTCTCATCTTCCTTATTCTTATACTGTGCATTCATCTTGGTAATGTGTTTCCTCACCTCCTCATGGATGTTCTTCAAATATTTTGCAAAATCCTCAGCTTCAGCACTACTTATTTCTCCTTTATCTATCTTTCTCAACTTAGATGCATTTATGGGACTACATCCATATACAATCTGTGGATGATGTGAGGAACTAAACTTCAAATCTATCTTCAACTCTTCACTTTCTACTAGTGTCATTCTCTGTGCTGCCTTATTTGGAAAACTAGCTCCTAGAATCATGTCCACCTTATGGCTAATCTTTCTTACTAGTGGTAGTCCATCAGGCACATTATTGGGTACAATATCCTAAAACTCATTCAATAATTCTGCAACTTCTACAAGTACATCTTCTACTTCCTCTTACCCAACATTTGGAATTAAGGTAAAACACATATGCTCATGTCGCATACCATCTAAGAAATTTTCTCTATCAAAAAAAGTTATTCTTGTATTACCACATACCTTTTCTTCTATGTCATTCAATGGCTTTAGCTTATGTCGCACTCCATCCTTTGTCAAGGAATAGGTATTCGTATGACCATCATGTACAACACATTGTCAAACTACCATGGTCTACCCAACAACATATGACATGCATCCATAGATATGATATCACACAGTACCTCATCATGGTACCCACTAATCTTAAACTTTACTAGGCATTATTCATTGACCATGTCCTTGTGGTCATCCTGCACACAGGAAACCTAATATGGATGTGGGTGTTTCTATCTCTTGAGCTTCAACTTTGTCACCATCTCTTCTGATACCAAATTATTAGTACTACCACTATCAATAATCACATCATAACACTTACCCTCACACTTGCACCTGATGCAAAATAGGCTCCTCCTTTGCTTAGGTTCATTCTCACCACTCAAAAGGACTCTTCTATTAATCAACATTTCTCCTCTTTCAACATCTTCAGAATTTGATGATCTGGCATCTTCATCTACATGTGCAACTCTAGCCTGGCCTTCATTCCTCCTATCTATCCTTCCTTGGCATTGAGGACATTCAAATGCCCTATGACCTTCTTCTCCACAGTGAAAACATGCTCCATGGAAGCCTCCTCTTCCCAAACCCTATCCTCTTCCTCTTCCTCTCTGATCTCTATTATTCTGATGATGGAAATGATTGAAATTATCTCCTCTCTGATTTTGACTATTACTGGCCTCATCCTGCTTTTTTAGATCTTCATTTCAATCTCCATATGACCGTCCACTAGATCTTCCGTCATGACCTCTTCTATTTTGTCTGCTCTCAATCATCTTGTTCAACTTTTCCTCTACTTTTAGGGAAAATTTGTATGCCTCTTCAATAATTTTCATTCGAACTAGATTCAATTCTTCCTAAATGCTTGACCTTAACCCATTAAGGTAATGAGCAACTTTCTCCTTGTCAGCTTCTGCATGGCCTGTTCTAATGAGGATTCGATAGAACTCCTCTATATACTCCTGAATAGATCATCCTACTTGCTTCAAACATTGCATTTTCTTCAGTAGGTCAAGCTCATAATCATTAGGGATGAACTATCTCTTCAATTTATCCACCATCTGATCCCATCTTATGATTTTATCTTTCCCTCTTCTATTTCACTCCAATTGAATCTCTTGCCATTAGATCTTCACATGACCTTTCAGTTTGGCCTTCCTGAATTTGACCCTATCAGGATCCTCAATATCTTCATACTCAAAATATTCTTCACATTCATTGATCCGGTCAATCAACTCCTCTAGGTTAAGATTTCTTAAAAATGTAGGAACCTCAATCTTAGGTCTTTTTTCGATCTTGGAAATGGCCCAAAAAAGTATTTCTTCCTCTTGGTTCACAATTTTGACTTCTTCTTGATCTTCTTCTTCAACTTCATTCTCTCTTTCATCTCTGACATTAAGATTCATTCCTCTACGAATCTCTTCTTGCAATGCTCACACTTTTCTCTAGAGTACTCTAACCTCAGGTGTTACAACACTAGCTCTTCCACCACATTCCCTTCGTAGAGACATTTTTGTGATGCATGCTAAAACCCTAACCATGGTCCTGGTGCAAACTACCTAACAGTCAATGATCTATTTACACAATCAAGAACTCCTACTCTGATAACACTTGATGAAGGATGCTTCCCTTAATACCACAAACACATAAAGAAATAAAGAAACAACAATAATATGCAAGAACATAAAATGGACTTCTTATTATCTCCATAAATGTGGAATTACAAACTTTTAGAATTACAATATGCAAAGCCTCATGGGCATTCCCTTACAATATTCATTAGGACAAAGATTCAAGTCAATACTCAAATCTACTACCTAGAACTGCTCCGAACTACCTAAGACAACACTACAGCCTTCCTTATATAGGCAATTTTCCACCACCTAGGAAGGTTCCATAATTTTAGCCAATAAGGCCGACCAAACATAGAATTATTTTATTTTACAATTTATTACATAAGAGTTGGCTCAAAACAACTTTTGAAACCCAAATAGAAATTTTGAAGGAAATTTATTTTCTACCATTTCAGGTGGCCTGACTTCCGAAGACCATAAGTCATCACCCGTTGACCTGATTGACTATTATGACCCCATTTGAAAAGGGTGCGAAGAGCTCTACAATGCTTGAATCAAGAAAACTTCATTTGGCTGAAAATTGAACCTCATCCAGGGCCTCTAAAGCCTTCAAAACTAAGTTCAAAGTTTTTGTACCCTATTTCCTATAATAAAAATCTTCAATATCTTCAAAACTAGAGTTGATCTAGCCATTAAACTTTACTGGTAGGGTGATATAACCAAAATGAACCTCCTGGGAAGAAAATAGACCATTCTAAGCACAAATAGAAAAATTACCAAAAATAGTGAATTTCAAAAAATAGAAGCTCTGCACAAGATAACCCTTATTGAAAAGAAACCAAAAATATTTTTGGGTGATGGAAGATTGCTCTTACACCCAGGATGATCTTGCATCAGACACCTGGGGTAATTTGAGAAGCGACCCCATCATGTCTCAGGTGTGAAGAGGAAAATCAAGATGTTTAACCTCCTCCCTTGTCAGCTATGATGAATCTTCAACAGGTCATCCTTTTTATTTGACCAAATATTCTTCATATGTCTTGTTCCTTATGCTTCAGCCAACATGACTATCCAGTATGTCCTCAATCTCCTTAATATCTGAACTAGGTGCTGGAATACTCAACTGTGCTGCTGTGATCTCATCTTCAACACCTCCTTCATGATACTCTATCAGATCTAAAACATTAGATACTGGTGAAATATTTAACTCAGTAGGCAACTCGACCTTATATGCATTTCCTGAATCACACTTCTTCAATATCTTACATGGCCCAAACTTCTTCATTTTCAGCTCGTTATATGTACCAACTGGAAATCACTCCTTCCACAAATGAACCATGACTTCACCTCCAAACTAAAATTCCTTATGCCTCATTTTCTCATCTTCCTTAGCCTTATACTGTGCATTCATCTTGGTAATGTGTTTCCTCACCTTCTCATGGATGTTCTTCAAATGTTTTACAAAATCCTCAGCTTCACCACTACTTATTTCTCCTTTATCTATCTTTCTCAACTCATATGCATTTATGGGACTACTTCCATATACAATTTGTGGATGATGTGAGGAACTAAACTTCAAATTTGTCTTCAACTCTTCCCTTTCTAGTAGTGTCATTCTGCATGCTGCCTTATTTGACAAAGTGGCTCCTAGAATCAAGTCCATCTTATGACTAATCTTTCTTACTAGTGGTAGTCCATCAGACACATTATCAGGTACAATATCCTGAAACTCATTTAATAATTCTATAAATTCTATAGGTACATCTTCTACTTCCTCTTTCCTAGCCTTTGGAATTAAGGTAAAACACATATGCTCATGCCGCATACCATCTAAGAAATTTTCTCTATCAACAAAAGTCATTCTTGCATTACCACATACCTTTTCTTCTGTGTCATTCAATGGCTTTAGATTTTGTCACACTCCATCCTTTGTCAGGGAATAGGTATTCACATGACCATCATGTACAACACATCTATCAAACTACCATGGTCTTCCCAACAACATATGACATGCATCTAGAGATATGATATCACATAGTACCTCATCATGGTACCTGCCAATCTTAAAATTTACTAGGCACTATTCAATGACCATGACCTTGTGGTCATCCTGCACCTAGGCAACCCGATATGGATGTGGGTGTTTCTATCTCTTGAGCTTCAACTTTGTCACCATCTCTTCTAACACCAAATTATCAGTACTTCCACTATCAATAATCACATCACAACACTTACCCTCACACTTGCACCTTGTGTGAAATAGGCTCCTCCTTTGCTTAGCTTCATTCTTACCACTGAACATGACTCTTTTTTTAATCAACATTTCTCCTCCTTCAACATCTTCATAATTTGATGATCTGGCATCTTCATCTACATGTGCAACTCTATCCTATCCTTCATTCCTCCTATCTATCTTTCCTTGGTATTGAGGACATTTAAATGCCCTATGACCTTCTTCTCCATAGTGAAAACATGCTCCATGGAAGCCTCCTCTTCCCAAACCTTATCCTCTTCCTCTTCCTCTCTGATCTCTATTATTCTGATGATGGAAATGATTGAAATTATCTCCTCTCTGATTCTGACTGTTACTAGCCTCATCTTGCTTTTTCAGATCTTCATTTTGATCTCCATATGACCATCCACCAGATCTTCCATCACGACCTCTTCCATTTTGTCTGCTCTCAAACTTCTTGTTTAGCTTTTCCTCTAATTTTAGGGAAAATTGGTATGACTCTTCAATAATGTTCATTCAAACAAGATTCAATTCTTCCTGAATGGTCGGCCTTAACTCATTAAGGTAACGAGAAAATTTCTCCTTGTCAGCTTCTGCATGGCCTATTTCTGATGAGGATTCCATAGAACTCCTCTGTATACTCCTGAATAGATCATCCCGCTTGCTTCAAACTTTGCATTTTCTTCAGTAGGTCAAGCTCATAATCAATAGGGATGAACTGTCACTTCAATTTATTCACCATCTGATCCCATCTTGTGATTTTATCTTTCCCTCTTCTATTTTACTCCAATTGAATCTTTTGCCGCCAGATCTTCGCATGACCTTTCAGTCTGGCCTTCATGAATTTGACCCTATCAGGATCCTCAATATCTTCATACTCAAAATATTATTCACATTCATTGATCTAGTTGATCAACTCCTCTGGGTTAAGATTTCCTGAAAATGTAGGAACCTCAATCTTAGGTCTTTTTCTAATATTGGAAATGGCCCAAAAAAGTCTTTCTTCCTCCTGGTTCACAATTTCAACTTCTTCTTAATCTTCTTCTTCAGCTTCATCCTCGATTTCATCTCTGACATTAAGATTCATTCCTCTGCAAATCTCTTCTTGCAATGCTCACACTTGTCTCTGGAGCACTCTAATCTTAGGTGTTACAACACCAGCTCTTATGCCATGTTCCCTTTGTGGAGGCATTTTTGCGATGCCCACTGAAACCCTAACCATGGTCCTGGTGTAAATTGCCTCACAGTTGGCTATTTGTTTACACACTCAGGAACTCCTACTCTGATACCACTTGATGAAGGATACTCTGCTTAATACCACAAGAACATATAGAAATAGAGAAACAATAACAATATGCAAGAACAGAAAATGGGCTTCTTATTATCTCCACAAATGTGGAATTACAAACTTTTAGAATTACAATATGAAAAGCCTCATGGGCATTCCCTTACAATATTTTGTGGGACAAAGACTCAAATCAATACCAAGATCTGCTACCCATAATTGCTCCCAACTGCCTAAGACAATACTACAGTCTTCCTTATATAGACAATTTTCCACCGCCTAGGAAGCTTCCATAATTTTAGCAAATAAGGCCGACCAAACTTAGAATTATTTTATTTTACAATTTATTACATAAGAGTCAGCTCAAAACAAATTTTGAAACCCAAACAGAAAATTTGAAGGAAATTTATTTTCTGCCATTTTAGGTGGCCTAACTTCCAGACACCATAATTCATCACCCATGGACCCGATTGACTATTATGCCCCCAATTCAGAAAGGGTGCAAGGAGCTCTACAATGCTTAAATCAAACTAGCTTCATTTAGCCAAAAATTTGACCTCATTTGGGGCCTCTAAAGCCTTCAAAACTGAGTTCAAAGTTTCTGTACCCTATTCCCAATACCAAAAATCTTCAATATCTTCAAAACTAGACCTGATCTAGCCATGAAACTTTATTGGCAGGGTGATATAACCAAAATGAACCTCCAGGGAAGAAAATAGACCATTCTGAGCACAAATGAAAAACTTACTAAAAAAAGTAAATTTTCAAAAATAGAAGCTCTACACAAGATAACTCTTATTGAAAAGAAACCAAAAGTATTTTTGGGTGATGCAAGATTTCTCTTTCACCCAAGATGCTCCTGCATCAGACACCTAGGGTAATTTGAGAAGTGACCTCATCATGTCTCAAGTGTGAAGAGGAAAACCAAGATGGTTAACCTCCTCCCTTGTCAGCCATGATGAATCTTCAATAGGTTTTCCTTTCCAGTTGACCAAATATTCTTCATATGTCTTATTCCTTGTGTTTCTGCCAACATGACTATCCAATAATACCTCAATCTCCTTGATATCTGAGCTAGTTGCTAGAATACTCCACTGTGCTATTGTGATCTCATCTTCAACACCTCCTTCATGATGCTCTATCAGATCTAAAACATTAGATACTGGTGAAATATTCAGCTCATTAGGAAACTCAATCTCATATGCATTTCCTAAATCATGCTTCTTCAGTATCTTACATGGCCCAAACTTCTTCATTTTAGCTTGTTATATGTACTAATTCAAAATCACTCCTTCTGCAAATGAACCATGACTTCATCTCCAAACTAAAATTACTTATACCTCCTTTTCTCATCTGCCTTAGCCTTATACTATGAATTCAGCTTGGTAATGTGTTTCCTCACCTCCTCATGGATGTTCTTCAAATATTCTACAAAATCCTCAGCTTCAGCACTACTTATTTCTCCTTTATCTATCTTTCTCAACTTAGATGCATTTATGGGACTACTTCCATATACAATCTATGGATAATGTGAGGAACTAAACTTCAAATCTATCTTTAACTCTTCACTTTCTGCTAGTGTCATTCTGTGTGCTGCCCTATTTGGAAAATTGGCTCTTGGAATCAAGTCCATTTGATGATTGATCTTTCTTACTAGTGGTAGTGCATCACACACATTATCAATTACAATATCCTGAAACTCATTCAATAATTTTGCAACTTCTACAAGTACATCTTCTACTTCCTCTTTCCCAACCTTTGAAATTAAGGTAAAACACATATCCTCATGCCACATACCATCTAAGAAATTTCCTCTATCAACAAAAGTTATTCTTGTATTACCACATACCTTTTCTTCTATGTCATTCAATGGCTTTAGCTTATGCCGCACTTGATTCTTTGTTAAGGAATAGGTACTCGCATGACCATCATGTACAACACATCTATCAAACTACCATGGTCTACCCAACAACATATGACATGCATCCATAGATATGATATCACACAGTACCTCATCATGGTACCCACCAATCTTAGACTTTACTAGGCACTGTTCACTGACCATGACCTTGTGGTCATCCTGTACCTAGGCAACCTGATATGGATGTGGGTGTTTCTGTCTCTTGAGCTTCAAATTTGTCACCATATCTTCTTACACCAAATTATCAATACTGCCACTATCAATAATCATATCACAACACTTACCCTCACACTTGCACCTGGTGTGAAATAGGCTCCTCCTTTGCTTAGGCTCATTCTAACCACTCAACAGGACTCTTATGCTAATTAGTGTTTCTCCTTTTTCAACATCTTCAAAATTTGATGATCTAGCATCTTCATCTACATATGCAAGTTTTCCTTGACCTTCATTCCTCCTATCTATCCTTCCTTGGCATTGAGGACATTCAAATGTCCTATGACCTTCTTCTCCACAGTGAAAACATGCTCCACAGAAGCCTCCTCTTCCCGAACCTTGTCCTCTTCCTCTTCCTCTCTAATCTCTATTATTTTGATCATGAAAATGATTAAAATTATCTCCTCTCTAATTTTGACTATTACTGGCCTCATCCTAATTTTTTAGATCTTCATTTCGATCTCCATATGACCGTCCACCAGATCTTCCATCAGGACCTCTTCTTTTTTGTCTGCTCTCAAATTTCTTGCTCAACTTTTCCTCTGCTTTTAGAAAAAACTACTATGCCTCTTCAATACTATTTATTTGAACCAGATTCAATTCTTCCTAAATGCTCGACCTTAACCCATTAAGGTAACAGGCAACTTTCTCCTTGTTCTTTCTACATGGCCTGTTCTGATGAGGATTTGATAGAACTCCTCTGTATACTCCTAAAAAGATTGTCCTGTTTGCTTCAAAATTTGCATTTTCTTGAGTAGGTCAAGCTCATAATCAACAGGGATGAACTATTGCTTCAATTTATCCACCATCTGATCTCATCTTGTGATTTTATCTTTTCCTCTTCTATTTCACTCTAATTGGATCTCTTGCCACCAGATCTTCGCATGACCTTTCAGTCTGGCCTTCATGAATTTGACCCTATCAGGATCCTCAATATCTTCATACTCAAAATATTCTTCACATTCATTGATCTAGTTAATCAACTCTTCTAGGTTAAGATTTCTTGAAAATGCAGGAACCTCAATCTTAGGTCTTTTTCTGATCTTGGAAACGGCCCGAAAAAGTCTTTCTTCCTCCTAGTTCACAATTTTTACTTCTCCTTCTTGATCTTCTTCTTCGGCTTCATCCTCGCTTTCATCTCTGACATTAAGATTCATTCCTCTAAGAATCTCTTCTTGCAATGCTCACACTTGTCTCTGGAGTGGTCTAACCTCAGGTGTTACAGCACCAGCTCTTCCAGCACGTTCCCTTTGTGGAGGTATTTTTTGCGATGCACACTGAAACCCTAACGATGGTCCTGGTACACACTACCTCACAGTCAGCAATCTATTTATACACTCAGGAGCTCCTGCTCTGATACCACTTGATGAAGGATGCTCCCCTTAATACCAAAAATACATACAAAAATAGAGAAACAACAACAATATGCAAGAATAGAAAATGGGCTTCTTATTATCTCCACAAATGTGAAATTAAAAACTTTCAAAATTACAATATGCAAAGCCTCATGGATGTCATGCCCCTATCTACTCCTGGCTTGGTTTCTGATTCTGCAGCTTCATATAGTTCTTTTAGTGTGAATTCATGTTTTGGTTTGGATTTATTTATGTCCAGACTCTTCTGGTTGTGATTTGGATTATAGCTTTGTCTAGATTTTGATCTATATCTCTGACAATATATGGACATTTAACTTGGTAGGTAGTTGTTAATATTTTGTTAGATTATAGTGTTGGATTTATTTGATTTAATAAAAATAGTTGTAGATTCTGACTTTTATGAGCTATTGGTTTTCTCTGTTAGTTTTAGGTACTTTGGAAATTTGTGTTATTATAGGAGATGATTATTTATAAGCTAAAAAAAAACTCATTCCTTAAATGGGGAGAGGAATTCCTATGCTACAATTAAGATTTCATTAATGGAATTTTAATGATAAGTTAGTCTGTATATGTTAAGGGAAATATTATTAATTATATAGTTAATATAAGTTATTGAAATAATTTTATTATGATGATGTTAATTGTTAAAATGGAAATGAAATTAAAAGAGAAATAAGTTAGTAGAATTGTTAGAATGAATCAATTAGTGGTAAATTATTTATTAAAAGTTAGAAAGAGGTGTTAGTATGACACTAGCATTCTATGTTGTTATGGTAAGATAGGCTTAGGGGTTAGTAATTTCTCTAACCTAGGCCATGGCTTTGAAGCACTTCCTAAGTCATTCGTATCACATGACCTAATATGGTTTGACCTACTAACCTCACTCTGCTTAAAAAATTTGTTTTGCAATGTTTGAATGTGTATTGAAATTATGAATGTTATAACAATGTGCGATTTAATTTTTAAGCATGTGTCTTTGGGAGTTCTTGGTTAGTACTGGTACTGCAGTGACAACTGTCAAACTTTTGAGTGGAAGTGGTAGTAAAGGATAAGTTGGTAGTTAATGCAGCTACGGCATGCATATTGGAATTGATTACTTTAGTTTGTTGTCTACCATTTGTATTGGCAAGGGTTTTCAGTTGTGAGGTAATGTGTTTTGATACCTGGAATGGTTGCGAGAATGGGGTTATTCTATTCAGCTTGGAGGGAAAAATGGTTGCATATCTGTACATTAATAATGGGATTTTCTATTATGTATATCACTATTTCATTTCTTATCTTTGAGCTTATAGTTTGGAAACACTATTTGGTTTTCATGCTTGTGAACCAAGCTCTATCACGGTGTGCTCTATCCTATTGCTGTGCAAAGGTTGTTTCTAGAGTAGCTCACCAGTTCGGGAGTGTGGATTGTGGATTCCATTGTGCGAGTTTTGAACACCCTCACTCTATGTTTCAGGTAGGGGCATTTTCTTCCTTATCTCTTGTTTCTTTTCGAGTTTAGCACAAGAGAATATATGGGTTGTAATGTTTCACTGCTCTATTCTTTTTATGAGGAATTAATTGATATGTGTATTGCAAATGTAATCCAATCTAAATATGAATTATCAGTTACAGTTACAACTTCAAAAATTCCACAGACAACAAATATACTACAACAGTAGTCATCAAATAGCCTTCAAACCAAAGTCATAATTAAATCTATGAAGGAATAATGTGACAACAGAGATTTCCATAATAAACCCCACATCAACCGAGAATACCATAGCACCAAGAAAAAAAACCATGTTCTTTTCCCTACTACAGCATGATCATCCAAAAGAACTTGATTCCTAATAAAATTTACCAATAGACCCAGCAATCCTCATAAACAATAGCTGCATAATAGTAACTGAAACTTAATTACTTCCATCTAGAACACAAAATTGTGAACATTCATATCAACCACTTACACCAGAGACTGATACAAATAACATACGATGACTGTTCTCTACAAAACCTCATGGTAACTAAATCTCCATCTCTCGAGCCCAATACTACAAGCTACTTAAATAGAGAGAAGCATTCCATTAAACCTCCAATCATGACTTAACAAAACTTCCCTATTCCCATGCTCGACAAGACTAGACAGTCAACTACAACATTCTTAACAGTGGCATCATAATGAACATCTGCTGTGTTTACTAAACAAAATAAACTTCCAACTAAATAATAGGAAACCGGGTATAGAATACGAATTCATTTAATGTTCCAACATTGCCAAGAAAACTTCTCACCAAGGTAACACACCCATTCTGACCTAGGAACCATAGAACCCAATAACTATACCAACAGAGAATGCCATAAAACCAAAATACTCAAACCCAAATACCTGGCGACAAGACCAATAACACCACTAGAACAAATTAATCTTGTTCAACATAACATTCCCAAAACTCAGTAAAAGAACTGGAAGTGGAGAGGTGACAGCTTCACAGTCTTCACTCTCCATTACTACTTCCTTAAACAATACATTATCGTTCCCACTACTTAAGATCACAACAACTGACATGAAATAGTGAAACACACAAACCCCCAAACTTAGGAAACCTTATGCTACCACACTCCTAAAAATAGTATCATCATTTCGACAACTCAAAAAAACATATTCTAAACAACTGAACCAAAAACACACCGAAATACCAAATTATCACATAGTGAACATTACACTGCAATGTGCAAAACCACACACATATTGAAAGAATTTTCTATAGTACACAATAACATTTTAATCACATTGCATAATTAGAATATAAACCATTTAAATGAATTTTATAACCAGATTCATAAAGATAGCAAGAGTAGAGTTAGAGAATGCCCCTGCCTTATAACAGAGTGGGGGTGTTCTGAACTCGAAGTTGAAGCCAAAGACCTCTCTCCCAACTGGTGAGCTACACCAAAATTGACTCCTTGCTTAGAAAAGCTAAACCCACTGAAAAAGACCAAGAACCAAGCAATGAAACTGAGCACCCTGTGACAGAGCTCATTTCATAAGCACCAAAAACCAAATAGTGCTTCCAAAAGATAGCTCAAAAACCAGAAATAGAACCATGAAATGAAAAATGGAGAATCCCATTAATAATGCACAAGTATACAACCATATTCCTCTCCAATCTGAATAGAATGACTCCATTTCCGCAACCTTTCTAGGCATCAAACCCACTACCTCAACAGAGAAACAAAACCTTGCCAAAGCAAATGACCGACAGCGAAGTGAAGTCATTCAATTCCCATAAACATGTCGTAACTGCATTAAAACCCAAAATTATCTTTCACTGCCACCTTTACTTAACACAGTGACAACTGTTACTATAGTACACATACTTACTGAGAACTCCACTTACCCATGCTCAGAGTAATTCACATGTGAAAATAACAACCAATTTCCTACTACACATTCAAACATAGCAAAACAAATAACTTGGCACAGTGAACATATTATAACATAACCATATTAATCCAAGTTCACAACACCATAGGGAGAATCTCAAAGCCATAACCAATGCTAAACAATTCACTAATCTTAACTTGCTAACCATAAAACAAAGAATGTTAGGATATGATTAATCCCTCTTCCATTTTAACACATATCTTCCCACTAACACATTCAAACATAATAGACTTATTTATATTCATTTAAATTTCAATTTTCACTTAACAATAGATGCTCACATAATAAAATCATTTATACACTAGCATTAATCATAGAATTAACCATATTTCCTTCACAATAATAGACCAATATAACATCAAAATTCTCATTAATAAAAACTTAATTGCAGAATAAGAATTCCTCATCCTTCTTCCTAAGTAACACAAATTTCCAAGTACCAAAGTCAATAGAGAAGTTGATAATTCAGAAAAGATAGTGTCTACAGATATTAAATTAAATCCAATGTCATAGTCTAACCAAAATTAACAATTAATAGCCAAACTAAAAATCCTGAATCTGTCTAAGATATAAATCAAAGTTAAAACAAAGTTATAGTCTACTTCTAACCAAAAGAGTCTAAACATATCAAATCCAAACCAAGACATAAATCTATCCTAGTAGAACTAAATAAAGATGTAGAATAAAAGAAAACCAAGCCAAAAGTAGATAGGGGCATGACACCCTCCCCCACCAACCTAGGCTTACTCCTGGAATCTTGTAAACAAGTGAGGATGTGCTACTTTCATTACCGCTGCATCTTCCCATGGAACAAATGTATCATCACTGAGATCCCATAACACTTTTACCTACTCTACCTTGCGACCTCTGAGGTTTAGTTCTCTTTACTAGATAATCTGCACTGGTTCTAGCATCAATTGACCATCTACCACCTGTAAATCATTCCAATTTAGAATGTGAGCAATGTCAGGAATATACTTCCTCAATACAGATACATGGAATACATCATGGATTCGTGAAAGACTGGGAGGCAAAGCAAGTCTATAAGCAACTGGACCAACACGCTCCAAGATCTCAAATGGTCCCACAAACCGTGGAGATAGTTTAGATCCCTTACCATACCTAATAGGACTCTTTCAAGGCCTAACTCGAAGAAATACCTTGTCTCCAACCTCAAACTGATGCTCAATCCTATGTTGATCAGCATACTTCTTCTGCCTATCCTGTGCTGTAGAAAGATGCTCTCTAACATGTTTTACCTGTTGCTCCAAGTCTTGAAGCATCTCAGGATCTAGAATAATTTTGTCCTCAAGATTATCCCAGCTCAAGGGTGTTCTACATGGTCTCCCATACAGAGCCTGAAAGGGAGCCATACCAATAGAGCTATGATAACCATTGTTGTATGTGAACTCAACAAGGTGAAGATACTCCTCCCACTTACTCTATCTATCCATAACATACATCCTAAGCATGTCTTCTAATATCTGATTGACATGCTCAGTCTCTCCGCCAGTCTCGGGATGATATGCTGAACTGAAATTCAGCTGTGTACCTAATTCTCTCTGCATAGATCTCCAAAGTGAAGATGTAAAAACTGAATCCCTGTCAGATATGATCTTCTTAGGAATTCCATGTAACCAAACAACTTGCTCCATGTATATCCATGCTATATATGCAGCATTGTAAGAAGACCTTACTGGAATGAAATGAGCAACTTTGGTTAACCGATCAACTACAACCATAATTGCATCATGATGCCTGGCTGAAAGTGGTAACCCCACTATGAAGTCAATGGATATAGTATCCCATTTCCACTCTGGTACACTGTGAGATTGCAACAAACCTGCTGGATGTTGATGCTCTGCCTTCACTCTCTGACATTCCAAACACCTAGCCACAAAGTCTGCAATATCCCTCTTCATACCTGGCAAGTAATGGTATTGTCTGAGATCGGCATGCATCTTCTTCACACCAGGATGTGCTGAATAAGGTGCCTTATGTGCTTCAATCCTAACCAAATCCTAAAGATCCCCATTCTCTGGCACATAAACACTACCTCAGTACCTCATGAGTCCATCTGTGCTAATAGAGTAGCCCTCAAAGCGACCCTCTAATAGACTGCCACTGTTAATCACCGCTTTGACATCTAAGAACCAAGGATCCGAAGACAAGTTCTAAAGTATTCTATCCTTAAGATCCACTGTGAGGGCTAAAGAAGAAAGTTCATGACATCTTCTACTAAGTGCATCAGCCACTTTGTTTTCCTTACCCTACACGTACTTCACTTCAAAGTCATATTCACACAGAAACTCCATCCATCTGCGTTGATGAGCATTAAGATTGAGTTGTGTGAATAAATACTGAAGACTTCTATGATCTGTATGCAACTCAAAATGTTGACCCAATAAGAAATGTCTCCATTTGGTCAATGCATGCATTACAGCTGCAAGCTCCAAATCATGTGTAGGATAGTTGACTTCATGATTCTTTAATTTCTTGGATTCATAAGCAATGACTCTACCATCCTACATCAACACTACTCCTATTCCATCTAATGAAGCATCCATACAAACAACAAATGCCTTAGATGGATCAAGTACTGCTAACATTGGAGCACTAGTTAAGCATTCCTTGAGACGTTGAAATGCTTCTTCACACTCCTCTGTCCAAATTAATTGCTTTACCTTTCTTTGAAGTGATGTGATGGGATGAGCTATTCAAGAGAAATTAGATACAAATCTTCTATAGTAACTAGCTAATCCCATGAAGCTTCGCACTTCTGAGACATTGGTAGGCACTGGCGACTCAACAATTGCCCTAATCTTTGCCGGATCCATAGCTATACCCTCTCCTGTGATAATATGACCAAGATAGCTAATGTCAATTTTGAAAAATTCACGCTTCTCAAGATTGGCAAAAAGCTGGTTCCTGCGAAGACATTCAAAAACTAGTCTCAAATGCTGCTCATGCTCTTCAAAAGAATCTGAATACACAAGGATGTCATCTAGAAATACCATGACAAACTTTTCAAGGAAAGCCCTGAATACACCATGCATTAGGCTCATGAAAACTGATGGTGCATTTGTTAGTCCAAAAGGTACTACTATGAATTCATAATGCTCGTATCTGGTATGAAAAGCTGTCTTGTGGATATCATCTTCTTGAATCCTTAGTTGATGGTATCCAAATTTGAGATCAATTTTGGAAAACACCTTAGCACCCTTCACTTGATCAAACAAGTCATCGATGCGAGGCAAAGGATATCTATTTCTGATGGTCACTTTATTCACTTGCCTGAAGTCTATGCATAGCCTTAGAGAACCATCCTTCTTTTTGACAAAGATGACAGGTGCTCCCCAAGGAGAGACACTAGGTCTTATGAGCCCTTTTCCCAGCAATTCCTCAAGTTGAACCTTCAGTTCCACTAACTCTTGAGTGGTCATACGATACGGAGTCTTAGAAATAGGTTCAGTACCAGGAAAAAGATCAATCCTGAAATCAATTTCTCTTTTAGGAGGGATTCCCGAAATCTCACTAACAAAGATATCTGAAAACTCCTTCAAAACTGGATGATCCAAGTTGGTACTAGAAGAAACTAGTTCATCAAAATCATTGATAGAAATAGAAAATAGTTTGCATCCCATGCACAAGCACTTCTTGAGTTGTTTGGCAGAAATGGTCATAACTGAAATAGGTCTCTTAATACCTAAAATGTATTTGGTTGTTCCAAAATCATCAATACATCTAATGATCTTTTCTCTGCAATCAATGACAGTTGAATGCTGGTCCAGCCAATCCATTCCAAGAATAACATCATACGAACCCAAAGGAATAACTCTAAGGATAACTAAAGTAGTAAAAGCCTTAAGTTGAATCTTACAATCTACAACCACTAACCCTGTTTCTACCTTAGATCCTAATGCCAACTCAACTTGCCATGCCCACTCAGCTTTATTCATAGGAATTCCAAATTGTTTAACCAAATTTGAAGAAATAAATGAGTCGGTGGCCCCGAAATTGAACAAAATGGAAATTTTCTTACCTTGGCAATTACCTTTTGTTTTGATTATGGTATTCTGATGATTAGCTTGCCTTTGATCTATGGTAGCGAAAATACAGTGGTTCCTTCCAGAATCACCTACAGTGGTCTCAGAACTTGCTGCCCTAGATCTGCCTTGGTTGTTGCCACGAAGGGAACAATTCCACTGAAAATGACCCAATTGCCCACAGTGGTAACATTCCGCTCCTCTCTTGATACTCTTTTGCTGCACTAAATTTATTGGAGGAGATACATTGCTCTGCTGTCCACTTTGTGAAGACAAAAATGATTTGGGCTGCTCAGGTACTTTGAAACTCTTGTTGGACTTAGAGAACTTTCCAAACTTCCTTTTCATGAACTTGCCACTAGAACCACCTGAAGCTGCCCTTGAATTGCCTTGAGAAAACCTCTGGTTCTTGCTAATATTGTGAATAAGAGGATTCGCTACACTCTTGATCGCACCTCCACTGAAACCTGACTTCATCTCAGTCAATTTGGCTTGATTAGAGGCTTCTTGAACAGTTTTAGGCTTGAAAGTACACACTTCTTCTCCAATTTTGGGATTTAATCCCCTAATAAAATGTTGTACTAATGGCTTTTCATGTTCTACCCAAACGGAGTACTTCTTCAACTCAAAGAATCTCCTCTCATACATATCCACTGTAGCATTACCCTGAGAGATATTGAAAAATTCCTCAGATCTAGCCTGCTGCCAGTATTCTGACATGAACCTCTCACGAAACCTTTCAACGAACAATTCCCAAGTGACTGGAGAAATGTTGACTCCAAGATGCTCAAGTTCCATGTTCCACCATATGGAAGCAAAGGATCTGAGCTGCATAATAGTCCAGCAAACTCTAACATTACTCTGATAATCATGGAGGATAAAACATCTTTCGATGTTTAGCAGCCATGCTTCAGCAGTGGTACCTTCCTCGGTTCCATAAAAGATAGGTCCTTTGAACTTAGAAAGGTCCTTCAACTGAGCCCTTGCAATAGGATTCTCAGCAATAGCCGGGTTTGCATTAGGAACTTGAACCACATTAGCATTTGCATTCACTCCCCCACCAGGAACATTGTTCCTAGCTTCAATATCATCAAGTCTATCAAGTATTCGTTGGAGAACTTCAGCCTAAGGTTCTCTCTGATCACCTTGATCAGCTCCAAACCCACCTTGGTGATCTTTTCCTCTACCCTGGCCACGTCCTGGACGTCTGCCCCTACCTCTACTAACTCCAGCATCAACTAGATCACCGCGCCCATGGGCACCTCTTGTGACAGAAGGCATGCTCAAGACCTTAAATAATAAAAGAGAAAGAAAATCATTAACGGCAGCAAAGAGATATAACCCCTTTTCTAAACCCCGAGCCCCTAGTGTTCAAACCTAGGCTCTGATACCAATGTAACACCCCATACTACTAACCAAATAAAAATAAACAACCACAGGAGGACCAATGAAATAAACCTGAACAACACAACAAATTTTTTTTATAAACAAGGTACAACATAGAACCGAATTACAAATCAACTAACATAATCAGTTATTTAAATATCCAAGGTAATCAATTACATGAGAGTATATCAATATACTCCACATTTAATACAAACATACTAAAAGTTCCAAAATACATCTAATTGATCCTAGATATCCTAAGCACTGTTCTGATAACCAGTAACTAGGTAATAATCTATTTTCCATAAATCTTTACAGTAGTCAACCATTCCCCCAAAAACATAGTTTTCCTCATCTAGAATCTTGAAAACACCAAGATATAAAACAACCACAACAAATAGAGCTTAGTCAAACAGTGTAAGATAATGGAATACCTCCAGAGCATCTGCATCATATAGGTTAAAATCTTAACAAAATAATCTGAACCATGCATATAAAAATAGACACATTTCATCATTACAAGAAGCATTTCATTTCTAATCAACAGAAATAAACTCGCAAAGAAAATGACAAGGTGATGATCCACTAGCTTTGGGTATCTACATAAGAATCAATGATCAGTAACCAATAGGAAACTCGAAGAATTCATTATGCCAGCCTTATTCTTTCCAAGCAATAAGGTAAAACCATTCCCTTACTTCACCAACATGTGCAAGTAATCAGGGCAACATATTTTATCTTTTTAAATGAAACCCATAGCCCATGAATTATTAAATTATCACTTAGTAATTAACTGACAGATATTCTTTCGCCTTCAGGCTCTAGACAAAAGTCAACTTTCCATACTAAGGATCACACTTGCATTATCTTAAAACACTTCATACTACCAAAACAGCTAACCATAGTAAAAATCTGAATAACCAATTCAACTAATAATGTATACTTAACAACTGAATCCATAATACTGAAACAACCATTTAAAATTTCCACATACATCCATGAAACCACTTTCCAAAAATAGCCACAGCAAGCGTCTTCTTTTCATCTCTCAAAGAATAACTTAAGCAAAATTTCCAATGCTATTCCTAAAAACTTAAACAATATTAATATTCAATTCCTAATATCTAATTGCAATTTTAATAACATAAAAATGGAAACAATCGATTCTATTGCCAATAATAATACCTAAGATTCAATTCCATTCTTCTATCACATTCTAACTAACAGAGTTATTGTGAATCCATAGAAAGTTAACAAACAACTTTAATACCAAAGAATAATGCAGAATTACACATTAACTACATAATTACCGCCCGTATACAAATACACTTGTTCAATTTTGTTACCTCTGTTACCAAGTCACTTATGTACATACTTGTAGGTGTAAACACATATATGTACATATGTATATACACTCACAAAATGAGTATATACATATATACATATACATTCCTACAAATATATATATATATATACACACACACACATACTTATAGGCTCACACACATATATATACATATGTATATACACTCACGGTACATGTATATACATATATACATATATGTTCCCATAAGTATGTATATATATATATATATATATATATATATATATATATATATATATATATATATATATATATATATATATATATATATATATATATATATATATATATATATATATATATATATATATATTTATGCACCCTTGCATTAATACAGAGTTCAGAGCACTACATCAAAGTTGTATTACAATTAGAAAACATGAAATTAATTATTCCAATCTAAATATGAATTATCAGTTACAGTTACAACTTCATAAATTCCACAGACAGCAAATATACTGCAACAGTAGCCATCAAATAGCCTTCAGACCAAAGTCATAATTAAATCTACGAAGGAATAATGTGACAACAAAGATTTCCATAATAAACCCCACATCAACCGAGAATACCATAGCACCAAGAAACAAAACCATGTTCTTTTCCCTGCTACAGCATGATCATCCAAAAGAACTTGATTCCTAATAAAATTTACCAATAGACCCAGCAATCCTCATAAACAATAGCTGCAGAATAGTAACCAAAACTTAATTACTTCCATCTAGAACACAGAATTGTGAACATTCATATCAACCACTTACACCAGAGACCGATACAAATAACATACAATGACTATTCTCTACAAAACCTCATGGTAACTGAATCTCCATCTCTCGAGCCCAATACTACAAGCTACTTAAATAGAGAGAAGAATTCTATTAAACCTCTAATCATGACTTAACAAAACTTCCCTATTCCCATGCTCGACAAGACTAGACAGTCAACTTCAACATTCTTAACAGTGGCATCATAATGAACATCCACTGTGTTTACTAAACAAAATAAACTTCCAACTACATAATAGGAAACCGGGTATAGAATACGAATTCATTTAATGTTCCAACATTGCCAAGAAAACTTCTCACCAAGGTAACACACCCATTTTGACCTAGGAACCACAGAACCTGATAACTATACCAACAGAGAATGCCATAAAACTAGAATACTCAAACCCAAATACCTGGTGACAAGACCAATAACAACACTAGAACAAACTAATCTCATTCAACATACCATTCCCAAAACTTGATAAAAGAACTGGAAGTGGAGAGGCGACAGCTTCACAATCTTCACTCTCGATTACTACTTCCTTAAACAATACATTGTCATTCCCACTACTTAAGATCATGACAACTGACATGAAATAGTGAAACACAAAAACCCCCAAACTTAGGAAACCTTATGCTACCACACTCCTAAAAATAGTATCATCATTTCGACAACTCAAAAAAACATATTCTAAACAACTGAACCAAAAACACACACCGAAATACCAAATTATCACATAGTGAACATTACACTGCAATGTGCAAAACCACACACATATTGAAAGACTTTTCTACAATACAAAATAACATTTTAATCACATTGCATAATTGGAATATAAACCATTTAAATGAATTTTATAACTAGATTCATAAAGATAGAAAGAGTAGAGTTAGAGAATGCCCTTGCCTTATAACAGAGTGGGGGTGTTCTGAACTCAAAGTTGAAGCCAAAGACCTCACTCCCAACTGGTGAGCTACACCAAAACCAACTCCTTGCTCAGCAAAGCTAAACCCACCGAAAAAGACCAAGAACCAAGCAATGAAACTGAGCACCCCGTGACAGAGCTCGTTTCATAAGCACCAAAAACCAAATAGTGCTTCCAAAAGATAGCTCGAAAACTAGAAATAGAACCATGAAATGAAAAATGGAGAATCCCATTAATAATGCACAAGTATACAACCATATTCCTCTCCAATCTGAATAGAATGACTCCATTTCCGCAACCTTTCCAGGCATCAAACCCACTGCCTCAATAGAGAAACAAAACCTTGCCAAAGCAAATGACTGATAACGAACTGAAGTCATTCAATTCCCATAAACATGCCGTAATTGCATTAAAACCCAATCTTATCTTTCACTACCACCTTTACTTAACACAGTGACAACTATTACTATAGTACACATACTTACCAAGAACTCCACTTACCCATGCTCAGAGTAATTCACATGTGCAAATAACAACCAATTTCCCGCTACACATTCGAACATAGCAAAACAAATAACTTGGCACAGTGAACATATTATAACATAGCCATATTAATCCAAGTTCACGACACCATAGGGAGAATCTCAAAGCCATAACCAATGCTAAACAATTCACTAATCTTAACTTGCTAACCATAAAACAAAGAATGTTAGGATATGATTAATCCCTCTTCCATTTTAACACATATCTTCCCACTAACACATTCAAACATAATAGACTTATTTATATTCATTTAAATTTCAATTTTCAGTTAACAATAGATGCTAACATAATAAAATCATTTATACACTAGCATTAATAATAGAATTAACCATATTTCCTTCACAATAACAGACCAATATAACATCAAAATTCTCATTATTAAAAACTTAATTGCAAAATAAGAATTCCTCATCCTTCTTCCTAAGTAACACAAATTTTCAAGTACCAAAGTCAACAGAGAAGTTGATAATTCAGAAAAGATAGTGTCTGCAGATATTAAATTAAATCCAATGTCATAGTCTAACCAAAATTAACAATTAATAGCCAAACTAAAAATCCCAAATCTATCTAAGATATAAATTGAAGTTAAAACAAAGTTATAGTCTACTTCTAACCAAAAGAGTCTGAACATATCAAATCTGAACCAAGACATAAATCTATCCTAGTAGAACTAAATTAAGATGCAGAATAAAAGAAAACCAAGCCAGAAGCAGATAGGGGCATGACAAACATGGCCCATGCCCCAAGTCCTCTAGCTATGAATCTTCCCAACAAGATCAAAGGCCCAATGCTGAAATGGCCAATGAGATATAGAAGGAATGAGCTCCCTTCCTGGAGCATGTATCAGGTTACCATGTTTTTGACACTTTTCACATGACTTTGCAAAAGCTATTGCATCAATCTGCATCATAGGCCAATAGTAGCCTACCTTAAGCAACCTTTAGGCCATGGAAAGACCATTGGAATGTCCCCCATAGATGCCCTTGTGGATGTCAACTAACGCTTGATCGGATTCTTCCTTTTCTAAGTATCTAAGAAGTGCTCCATCTAGACCACTCCTCTACAAATCACCAGAGATAAGGGTATGGAGAGAGGCATTTTAGGTAAGCTTTCTACATTCAGATCGGTTAAAGGTTTTAGTGATAATTCCATCACAAAGGTATGAGTAAATGGCACCATAACACGATGACTCACAACCAACAAGGGTACAAATAACATGGCTTTCTTGGGAGTTATAGATAGGGTGGTGTAGCTCTTCCACCAGGAATTCAAATTTGGACTCATGTTGCTCCAACTGAAGGAGTGAAGTAACTGTATCCATAGCATCAACTACTTTGTTTTCTACTCTAGGGATTTGCTAAAATGTGACAAATGTGAAATATCATTTCAAGGAATCAACCATTTTCTTATAAGGTACTAGTTTCTCATCTTTTATTTGATATTATTCATTGACTTGGTTGATTATTAGCTGTGGATCCCCATAGATGTGTAAATATGTGATTCTCCATTCTATGGCCATCTTAAGTCCATTTTTTAAAGCTTCATACTCCGTAATGTTGTTTGTACATGGGAATAATAACTTATAAGACTTAGGAATTGTGTACCCGTGAGAAGAAACAAACAACACACCAACTCCTGAACCATTTTGTGTAAAGGATCCATCAAAGAACATCCTCCATGTTCTTTCAGTCATATACATGAGGTGCTCATCTAGGAAGTCAACTTGAATAGGTGCACTATCTTGAATTGGGAAATCAACCAATTAATCTACTCTGGCTTGTCCTTCAATTGCTTTACGCTCAATGTACTCTATGTCAAACTCAGAAAGGATCATCATCCATTTAGCAAGTCTACCTGTGAGGGAAGCCTTACCGAGTAAATACTTGAGTGTATCTATTTTTTCTATGAGGTGTATTGTGTGCACAAGCATGTAATGTCGCAACTTTTGGGAAGCAAACATAACTGCAAGGCAAGATTTCTCAATCCTGGTGTAGTTAACCTCATATGAAACAAGAGTACGACTAATGTAGTATATTGTTTTTTTCTTTCCCATTGTCATCAAGTTGAGCTAGTAATGCCCCCAAGGAAGATTTTGTCACTAAAACATATAAAATAAATGGTTTACCTGGGATAGGAGTCATCAAAATAGGAGGATTTGCCAAGTATTTCTTGATTTGATCTATGCTCTTTTGACAATCCTCATTCCAAACACATTTGACTCCCTTGTGTAAGTTTTTGTTAAAAGGTTAGCTCTATCTACTAACTATGAAATGAACCTCCTTATGGATTGAAGATGTCCTTGAAGACTCCTCATTTGACTAATGTTTCTAGGAGGTGGCATATCCATGATTGCTTGGACTTTTTCAGGGTCCACCTCTATTCCTTTTGTTGAAATGATGAATCCCATTAGTTTTCTAGAGGTGAAACCAAATGCACACTTCTTAGGATTTAACCTTAATTGAAATTATTCCATGCAATCTAGAATAACTTCTAAATCATCTAAGTCTATGTCTCTTTTCTTAGACTTGGCCAATGTGTCATCCACATAATCCTCCATGTTTTTATGCATCATGTCATAAAAAATGGTTGTCATAGCTCGTTGATAGGTGGCTCCTACATTCTTTATTCCAAAAAGCATAACGTTCCAACAATAGGTACCCTAAGCACAAGTGAATGCAGTTTTTTCTTGATCTTTAGGAGCTATCTTAATCTGATTGTATCCAAAAAAACCATCCATCAAGGAATAAATCGCACAACCCGCAGTCATGTCCACTATCATGCCTATATTAGGAAGTGGAAAATCATTCTTTGGGCATGCTCTATTGACATCTCTAAAATATGTGCAAATTTGAATGGATTTTTCATGTTTGGAAACTGGTATAATGTTTGATATCCATTTAGCATAGTCAATAGATCTTATGAATCCTACACCAAGCAGTTTCTCTAATTCTGCTTTGACTAGAAGAGCTATGTAAGGATGCATCTTTCTCAATTTTTGTTTGACTAGTTTTACACCTGGAGCTATGGACAAGTGATGCATGATAAGATTAGTGTCCAATCCTGGCATATCTGAGTAAGTCCAAGAAAAATTGATCTTCTTTTCATGCAAGAACTTAGTGTAGGCTTCTTTTTCTTGTGTTGACAAGGACTGAGCCAAGTGTACTATCTGTGGAGCCTCATCTCTACCCAAATTGACTGCTTGTGTTGGCTCAACAAGAACTGAAGATCTATCTTGAAAGTAGCTAGGGAGACGATCAAGTACCTCATCCTTAGGTGCCTCAGAGAGGTTTTCACCCTTGGATATGTCATTTATTTTCACTTTTTTTAGTTCTGACACCACCACACAGTGGTTTTTTCCATCAAAACTCTTTTTCTTTTTTTCTTTTCTTTTTATTTTGTGACTAAGGTACTTGATGTTTGGCTTTGTCATGATGATAGTCAGCTCACTGGTGGAAGAGACTATGGGTTCAATGGCATTCAAGTAGCATGTTATTTCATAGTCATTTTGGAATGTTAAGAGCTCAAGTTCTTGATAGCATTGGGACCAATCAATGAGGTTAGGTTGAGCAAGAGGTAAGTCAATGGAAGGTTCAAGGTGATGGATACAAATGATATCATCTCTGGTGACTGAAGAGTTAGAGTCTGTCAAGTATCCTTCTAAGCTACCCAAATCAGGATTCATCCTAACAAGTGAAGAATCATCCACTAAGGCAATATGTGGTTTCAAATCCCCTAATCCTACATGTGACTCGTCAACTATCTTGGGTTGAGAACTATAAGTATGGATAACATCAACATTCATGTCAACTGTAGAAGGCTCAGAGAGAGAGTCCCATTCATACTCATGTGAATGTATTTCTAAATCGTGACTAGGATGTTTACACCATAAAGGTTTTGGACATCTTGATGTGGAAGCTCTAATTTCATCAAGGGTAACATCTCTCTCCATCAAGAGAATAATATTCTTAGATTGACATTCTCTAATGGGATCTTCTACATCTGATTCTTCTTGTTCTAATGTTGCAGTTGTTGCATGAGTAATGAGATTATCTGAATCTCCTTAAAGGAGATTGGTGGAAGGGACCCAATCTTCACACATATCCTATTGATTTGTCAAATTGGGCATGTATTTTAGTTCATCTTCACTATCTGACTCATTGAGGATAGGAGCAATGTTTTTGCTACGATTCACAAATCCTAGGCCAATCGTCTTCTTAGACTTGCATCTAAAAAGAGCATGATCAATTGGTTCAGCTCTAGCATCTAATTTGTGACTAAGAGAGCCATGTCCAGGATAGCCCATCTATTTGACAAAAGTATACCCTCTTCCATAAGCCTTAGGAGAGCGAAAGAAGTTCTCATTATGCATGTATTTCTCTTTTCTATAAATCCAGTCTTTAACAACCACCTCTTCCTTCTCATCTTGAATAGGAACCTAGGACTCTATGAATGTGCCAAATAAAGTCATAGCTGAAGAGGAAGGTCTCACTTCCTATGAAGGCTTTCCATAAGACCTAGGTTAAAATTGAAGCTTTGTAAAAGAGTGAAGTTGATACCCCCCTACACCAAGGTCTACTAACTTGAATTTGTCTTTGCATTCTGTTAATATTGCATTGAAATCTTCTGCTTCTCTATTGAGGGGAACATGAGTACTTGCTAAAATTGAGTTGACAGATAAAGTTCTATCCCCAAGTATGCAAATCTCTACTCCATTGTAGGGGAGCTTAACAAATTGATGGTAGGTAGATGATATTGCTTGCATATCATGAATCCATGGTCTAACAAGTAAGATATTGTATGCTAGAGGACCAACATCAACAATTTGAAACAAAATATCCTTCTCAATAGGGCCAATCCTAACAAGAAGGACAACCAACCCTTTGGAACTTCTTTCTACCTCATCATAGGCTTTGATAGTGATCTTCTTTTTGGTATCTATGACTTGTTCAAAATAACCCAATATCTTCAAAAGACTCAAAGAACAAATATTAAGCCCAACACCCCCATCTATCAATACACACCTAACATGGGTTTTGTAGATCATGACTTTAATATGAAGGGCAAGATTGTGTGGGTGGCTCAAAGCTTTATCATCATCCTCCAAAAAGGTAAGGTAATGAGGGCTAGCAATATGATTAACCATGTTTTGGAATTGGTCAATGTTTAAGTTGTTAGGGACATTCACTGCATGCAAAGCATCCTCAAGGACTTGCTTATGTCTTGGGCACAACTCTAAGAGCTCAAAGATCAAAATCTGAGTTGGGGTTCTCTGTAATTGATCTACAAGATTATAGGTCATTTTTGGATTAACTGCTGGTTTTGAGGTGACATTCTTGGATGTCACTTGCTTTGGTTTACTAGGTTGACTTGAACTAGGTCCTCTAATGAGAATAAGACCTTGACTTCATGTGACAACATTAAGAGCTTGGGATGACATTATAGAGTTAGGACCCCTTAGCACCACAACAAGTTCTTCATCAAAGACAGGAGGAGAGTCTATGTCTAGATCATAACCATAGGGATCTTTATTTCTCATCATGTTGACATTTTCTTCTACAACTTCAAGCATGTTGACAACATTCTCCATAGCTGTGTAAGTGTAATTGATCTCAGCCTTTCCATTCTTAGGTTTAGAGGTTTCACCCTTCTCATACTTGGGCAAAGGTTCTTTGAAAGCCTTATGATCAACATTGGTTTTCAACCCATCTATCTAAAGTTTTCCATTCTTAATGAGATCTTGGATGATATGCTTAAGTTTCTAGTAGTTTTCAATATTATGTCCAATGCCATTATGAAATTTGTAGAAGGCTTTCTCATCCCACCAATGTGGCTTAACATCAGATATATGATGCTTTGTGGGATCTTGAGGATGCACAAGGTTATTGGCAATGAGTGTTTTGAAGAAATCCTCATATGAATCACCAAGTTTCAAAAATTGTCGCCTCTCTTTATTAGGCTTATCTTGATATCTTGGCTTGTATTCTTTTTGGTTAGATGAATTGAGCTTCATAGCTTGAACAACACTAGACAAGTGAAGAACAACTTGATCCTTAGGTTGAGAAGAGTCCACAACTCCATCATTGACCATTTGTTTTTTCCTATTCCAATGTGAGTTTTTTCCTTTATCCTTATTAGAGTTGTTATTTTGACCATTGTTGTTGTTTTTGTTGTTGGCCAAAATTCCTTGTTCTTTCAAAACATCCTCAATCCTACATGCAGTTTCAACCATGGTGTCAAAGGAATCAAAGACCATTTTCCTAACTTCATACCACATCTCAGGGACCAAGTTGCTAATAAGGATGTCAATCTTCTCATCTTCATGAATGGTCCTAGAGTAGCGAGAGCATTGTCATCTCCACCTTTGCAAGAAAGTGATAAAGGATTCTCCTTGATGTTGCTTTAAGTTGCATAAGTCCAAAATGGTAACAAATCTTGAAATATTGTATGCAAAGTGTTGGAAAAATCTATGGACAAACTATTTGAAAGTCTTAACAGGGGGAGTTATGTTGGTGAACCATTCCATCGCTTGACCCTTAAGACTCCTTGGGAACAATCTCATGAGGTATGAGTCATCTTGATGGAACTCAAAATTCATAATATAAAACTGATGCACATGATCATGTGGATCTCCATTACCATCATACTTGTCATATTGGGGGATCTCAAATTTTCTAGGAAAATCTTTCATACTCACACTCTTGTCAAAAGGATTGGGACAAATCGAATCAAGATTGAATGAGCTCTTGGGTGCCAACATTTTTTCCATCATACTCTAAAGTTGTTTGATCTTCTCATCGTAAGATGGACCCTACTTCTTGATCTTTCTTTCCACATCAAAGTTGTAAGGGACTTTAGCACCTTTGTTGATTAAACTCTCTAGGAACTTGTCTTTGTTTTGCTCCAAGTGTAATGCCCCGCCAAGGAACCTAGGAGAACTTAACCTAAACATGTGCCTAAGTATGCAGAATAATTTTTTTAAAAAAAGTTAACAATCAAAAACATCAAAGTTTTACAATGCAAAAGCAAAGCATAGCAATAAACAACTATCATAAGGTACAACTCTCAAGGGTCCCTTGATGTAGATTACAAAAGAATTAATTAATTTAGATAAGGTATAATTATGAATCTCAAGAGTATAACTGAAAGATAAATACAACATCAAATACATGAAACTCAAATACAATTGGCACCATAAGGTAACCATAATAAACTACATCCACTGCACATGTTGCAGGGTATGTAATACAATAACTGAATAGAAGTACAACATGATAACTCTAAATATCTAATACAATGATACAAGATCACAAAAAGATGAAGAACAAGAACACATCTTTAACAATGAAGATTAAGAAGGAAAGACTACCTCATGGATCATCCAACCTTGATGCATGAATGTCAAAATTTCAAATGGTAAAAGAATCACTACCACCCAACCTTGTAAAGCTAAATGGTCCACTTCCACTGTGCTGAGGAGATAATATCAAATCGCACTTGGATAACAAACAACAACAACAACCAAGGAAGAGGTCTTGAAAGATTCTTACTCAAAGGTACAAAAAGTACAAGGTATAACATACTCTCGCTAGAGACAACCAATACACATAGGAAACCTAAGATGTATACAGGAAGTGTCATCACACAAGCCAACTCTAGGGTTATCCTAGTAGTCTCTTCAGACCCTAGCACCCTAGTGACTCTATGTGGTTATAGTAACCTTTTGTGTAGACAAGGTACTACCTATGCCATATCCAGTCCATAAAGGTGGCAAGCATCCTCTCACTCCCATCCTAGTCAAACTCAATCGGGAACTCAAGCATGGGTGAGGCACATAAAATCTTATTAGGTTCATTTTAAAATTTCCAATGTTTATTAATTATCACTTATTAAGCTACTTGTAATAGGATCTCCTGGTAGCCACTTTCGGGCTCTGACACCAATTACAAGCCACTTCTCACTATACACTCAAATAACCTACCCTAGGGATTCACAAGATCAAGAGTAACTTTGAGTTAACACAACTCATAAATCTCAATAACTAGATCCAACGATGACATAAATATGCAAAGCAAGAATCATCATAGAATAAGTTCACCAACACAATAGAATATGCAAGGTAAACAAACATGATAGATTAAACATCCAAAACCCCACCTCAGGAATTACATCTCTTAAAAGCTAAATTAATGCTACCCATACCAGTAATCAAGAAAAGAAACCAAACTTCAATAATAAACACATCATTATGAAATTCTCATAAAATAATGTTTAATTATATAGCATTATTCTTCTTCTTATTTTTGTTATTCTAAAAGAATTCTCATGTATGAATTTTATTTATTTCTCAAAATAGAATACCACTACATGCAACTAAACATGTGACTGAATATATCTTAGTTAAATAACATGCACTGAATATATCTTTCCTAAATAACATGCAACTAAATATATTTTTCATAAATAATATGCAACTGAATATATATATATATATATATATATATATATATATATATATATATATATATATATATATATATATATATATATATATATATATATATATATATATATATATATATATCTATATCTATATATCTTTCATAAATAACATGCAACTGAATATATTTTCGTTAAATAACATGCAACTAAAAATATCTATCATAAATAATATGCAATTGAATATATTTTCTTTAAATAACATGCTGATGGAATATGGATGAAGTGACTGAGAGGGGGGGGGGGGGGGTGAATCAGTCAACCATAAAAATACTTCACAATTAATTCTTTGCAGATCCCTTAGGATATCTTAATACTGTTATCTGTTTTAGCACTCGGTAAATAGATTGCAGTAACTTTGAAGATGCAGAAAGTATTATCAATATTATCTTTAGATATTCATCAACACATGTATATGATTGTGAAAGCAATTAAGAACACAAGAGACACAAGATTTAACGTGGAAACCCAATATGGGAAAAACCACCAATGTATCTAGATACTGATTTTCACTTTTCTGAAGTGATGCCCGGTTAGAAGCCAACCCGGTAAAAGGTTACAAAACACACTGTTAGGTGTGACCTTGTTAGAGGATTTAAAAACACCCTGCTAGGAGTGGCCTGGTAAGAGGTCTTGAAAACAATTCAATGGAATTGTCACCTTGTTAGAGGATTTATATTATGGCTGTTAAACCAACTCGGTTAAGAGATTTAGAATTCACTGTTACAATGATAAGAAGGTAACAATGAGAAAGTAACCTGTATAATAATGCAACTGTCTTGCTGATTACAGATCTCTGTTCTGCATAATTCTGATCCTTTCTGATCAAATAAATCTCTGCTGCTCCTCAAGGATATCTGAACATCCTTCACAAATTCACATATACCTTTCCTTCTTTTCTTCTGTAAATCTTCTGCTGTGTTATGTTTACTTTTCACATTTGACCTTTTATTTATATGATTTTGGATTAGTCAAATCGACATTATTTAGTATAACAGTCGGCTGAATTAAGTAAACTCTATTTGCAAAAATCCTTCAAGGGCCGACAGTGCTCGGTGACCATATCTTTCTATAATCTTTCGGTGACCGAGGGAACTCGATAAACACCGACAATTCTTTACCTTTGATAACCGACTGAACTCGGTAAACACTATCTTTTCTCGAAGACCGACTGAACTCGGTAAACACTAAACTTTCTTCGGCAACTGAGTGAACTCGGTAAACACTAAATTTCTTCGATAACCGAGTGAACTCGATAAACACTAATATTTCTTCGATAACCGAGTGAACTCGGTAAACACTAAACTTTCTTTGGCAACCGAGTGAACTCGGTAAACACTAATATTCCTGTCTGGTAGACCGACTGAGCTCGGTAGAAGCTGATTGCTGTGGACTATGACATAGTGTGACATCAAAGACAATACATAATTGAGTAGCAATTTCCTTCAGACAATTGTTTCCAACAATCTCCCTCTTTGGCATTGATGGCAACACAATATGTCATATCATAAGAAATTTGAAAGAGTTAGCTCGGTTTAGATTCAAATCTCCCTCTGTCAGCAAACTTCCTGTATCCTGAAAATTCTTCCTTCTGACTATTTGAAAAATTTCTTGAAGTAATAGTAAAGACATAGCAAACACTCCCTCTTTGACAACACATGCCAAAGATAATTCACATATTACCGGTGAAAATTAATGTACCTCAAGTACTGATTCATATGCAATGATTCCTTTAATATGCTGCATCAACAAGTTGATTTTCAATCATGTTCTGGTTGATGCATCACTAAAAATGTATTTAGTGAGCCTCGGATAGGGGAATGACCCCTAACTTACCTCTTAGATACATAAATGCATCCTTAGGTAATTGTTTGGTAAAAATGTCTGCAATCTGTTCTTTTGTATGAATATATTCTAATCTGATTTCCTTGTCCTGCACCAATTCTCTGACAAAGTGATATTTAATAGCAATGTGCTTGGTTTTGGAATGCATCACTGGATTCTTAGAAATGTTTATTGCACTGGTATTGTCACAAAATATAACAACTGGTTCTTTGATTTCAACCTTCATACCTTCTAATAGCTGTTTAAACCAAACAATATTTGAACAGTTTACTGCAGCAGCAACATATTCTGCTTCAGCTGTGGATTGAGATGTGCAATTCTGCTTTTTACTAGTCCAGGATACCAGTCTTTTTCCAAGAAAAAATGCTCCACCACTTGTACTTTTTTTGTCATCAATGTTTCCTGCCCAATCAGCATCAGTAAACACTTTCAAGTCTAGATTGCCTCCAAATTTATACCACAAACCATACTCTTCAGTTCCTTTTAAGTATCTTAATATTCTTTTGATTGCCATCATGTGATTTTCCTTAGGTTTTGCTGAGAATCTAGCTACTATACCGACTGCTAAGGCAATATCAGGTCTTGTATGTACTACATACTGCAATTTTCCAATCATAGATCGGTATAGGGTCTGATCAACTTCTTTTGAATCATCATTTTTGGTAAGTTTCAGTCCAGTACACATGGGTGTACCAACTGGTTTTGAATCTTCCATACCAAACTTCTTAAGTATCTCCTTAATGTATTTGGATTGAGTAATGTATATACCATTCTTGCTTTGCTGAATTTGAAGACCAACAAAGAATTTTATTAAACCAAACATGGACATTTCAAATTCTCTGTTCATTTGCTCTAAAAATTCTTTGCACTGATCCTCATTCCCTGTAAATATAGTATCATCCACAAATATTTTTGCCAATACAATTTTGTCATCCGGTCCTTCTTTAATATACAGATTGCTGTTATCATTAGCTCTTTTGAAATTAATCTGAATCAAATAGTTATGGAGTCTTTCATACCATGCTCTAGGAGCTTGTTTTAAACCATACAATGCTTTGTGTAACCTGCAGACCATGTCCCTTTTATCTGGATCAACAAAACCTTCAGGTTGTTCAATGTAGACTTCTTCATCAAGAATTCCATTGAGAAATGCAGATTTTATATTCATCTGATATACCTTAAATCCTTTGTGTGCTGCATAAGCAAGTAGAGTTCTTACACCTTCTAATCTTACAACAGGAGAAAAAGTTTCTCCATAATCTATACCTTCTTCTTGAGAATAACCTTTACATACCAGTCTAGCTTTGTTTCTAGATACTTGACCATCTTCATTCAGCTTATTCCTGAATACCCATTTTGTTCCAATTACATTCTTATCTTTAGGTCTGGGTACAAGAGTCCAAGTTTTGTTCTTTTGTATTTGTTCTAATTCTTCATTCATTGCTTCAATCCAACTTTCATTCTCTAATGCATCTTTGATATTTCTAGGTTCAAAATCAGTAAGTAGACATGTACCTTTTAGCTTGCTTCTTGTCATAGTACCATCTGATTTGTTTCCAATGATTTGGTCTGGTGTATGATGTCTTCTGGCATATTTGGCTAGTATAGGTTCCTTGCCTTTTGAATGATTCATGCTGTTGTCTTCTAGGATCTCTTCTTCAGGTTGCTCGGGCTCGGTAGATATTTGCTCGGTAACTTCAGGCTGAGACTCGGTCTGAATTTCTTCCTGTGACTCGGTTTGAACTTCTTCCTGTGACTCGGTCTGTGACTCGGTAACTGTGCTCGGCTTGGTAGATATAGCTTCCTTATTGATAGTTGTGTCTGTCAATGTTTCAGGTTCAATGTAAATGAATCTTCTGTAGTTCTCAGGTTCCCTTTTGCTTTCTTCCTCAGTCTTTTCTGCAAACTCATCAAATTTTACATGTATACTTTCTATGACTTTGTAAGTAGATAAGTTCAGACATTTGTATGCCTTGCTTTTGCTAGAATATCCTAGGAATATTCCTTCATCACTTTTCACATCAAATTTATTTCTTCTGGATTCTTTTAAGATATAACACTTGCTACCAAATATTTTCATGTAACTTACATTAGGTTTATAGCCATACCATAATTCATAAGGAGTTTTGAATGTGTCTTTCTTCAGTTGTACTCGGTTCAAGGTATGAACTGCAGTGCTGATAGCTTCCTTCCAGTACTTTATAGCAATGTTCTTTTCTATCATTAGAGTCCTTGCACAATCCATAATAGATCTGTTTCTTCTTTCTGCTATTCCATTCTGCTCAAGAGTTCTCAGAGCTGATACCTGTCTTTTGATTCCTCTTTCAATGCAGAAGTTGTTAAAATCATGGGAGATGAATTCACCACCTCTGTCTGATCTTAAGCATTTCAATCTTTTCCCTGTTTCTTTTTCTACTCTTGCTAAGTACCATTTGAACTTTTCAAATGCCTCTGATTTTTCTCTTAAATACATGACAGTCATCATTCTAGAATAATCATCAACGAAAAGAATAAAGAATTTATCTCCAGTATAGCTTTGTATTCCAATAGGTCCACATAAATCAGTATGCACAATTTCTAAAATTTCTTTAGACTGATAGTTCTTACTCTTGAAACTAGTTTTACTCATTTTGCCAATCTGACAATTCTTACATAGACCAGTGTCAGGTTTCTTCAAAATAGGAATGCCTCTAACCTTCTTGAATTTGCTTATTTTTATCATGTTATCAAAATTCACATGACATAACCTTTTGTGCCATAGCCAACTTTCTTCTATTTGAGCAATAAAGCATGAATATTCATTGAGATCAAGATAAAATAAGTTACCTTTTGTTTGTTTGCCTGATCCAATGAGTTTTCCTTTTCCATCCAGCAGTCTTGCTTGACCATTCATGAATTCAACCTTGAAACCAGTGTTGATTAGCTGTGCTACGCTTAGAAGATTATGTTTTAGTCCTTCAACCCAGTAAGCATTATCACATATGAGTTCTTTGGTTAATGAGATTCTTCCTTTTCCTTTTATACAACAAGGTTCATTGTTTCCAAATCTTACATTACCATTGTCACAGTCTTCTAGATATTCAAATTTTGTCTTGTCACCAGTCATGTGGTGTGAACATCCGCTGTCTATTATCCATACATCATCTTTGCTTATATGAGAAATAAGTGCCATCTTATCTTCATCATCATCAGATTCATCTTTTATAGCAATAAAGACAATTTCTTCTTCACTATCATCAGAATCTTTAGCCATAAAACATGATTTCTTACCTTTATCCTTGTATGATTTGAAATTATTTTTGCCATAGTACTTGTGACTTCTCTTTTCTTCCTTGACTTGCTTGTTTGGGCACCTAGCTGCAATATGTCCAATTTCTTCACATGAAAAATAGATTAAAGGAGTTTTACCTTTATATTTACCTTTCCCTCTAGAGTACTTCTTTGCAAGTAATGCTTCTACAATTTCAAGATCACTATCAGAACTTTCTTCTGATTCTTCTTCACTTTCTGACTGAACTTCTTTAATTTTCTTGTTCTTCTTTAGTGAAACCTTGGCCTCAAATGCTGATTCAATATTTTTGGAACTAGGAACATAGTTGTCATAGTTGTCTAATTCAAAAGCTGTCAATCTTCCAACTAGAGCATCCAAGGTTATACTGTGGTTTGTTTCACATCTTCTTTCTTGAATAGCTGATACTCTTATTGCATAGATAGGGAGTAGTGTTCTGAGTACCTTACTTATAACAGTCTCATCCGTGATTGTTCCTCCAGAAGCTCTAATTGCACTTACACTTGCTTTGATTCTTTCAACATAGTTTGCAATGTTTTCATCTTCCTTCATATTCATTTTGTCAAACTGTCCTCTTAGGCTTTCTGCTTTGGCTCTTTTCACATTTGCATCACCACCATATATTTTCTTCAGTGCCACCCACATTTCATATGCAGTGGTGCAGTCTTTAATATCATCAAATTCTTCATAGCTGAGAGCAGATGCAATGTCTATCATCATGGTGTTGTGAGTCTTTTTATCTGCAATGTCTTCAACAGTTAATGCGCCATTAGGAATTGTGTATTCTTCATCAATGTATTTGCATCCTGAATCACCAATGGAAGCCAGATGAAGTCGCATGAGACCTTGCCATGCTGAAAAGTTATCTCTGTTAAGCTTTGGAATTTCCCTCTTGTAAGACATCCTGATCTTTAGCTTAGGTCCTTGAAACCCTTCCTGCAAGCACCAAAAGCTCTGATACCAATTGATGGAATATGGATGAAGTGACTGAGAGGGGGGGGGGGGTGAATCAGTCAACCATAAAAATACTTCACAATTAATTCTTTGCAGATCCCTTAGGATATCTTAATACTGTTATCTGTTTTAGCACTCGGTAAATAGATTGCAGTAACTTTGAAGATGCAGAAAGTATTATCAATATTATCTTTAGATATTCATCAACACATGTATATGATTGTGAAAGCAATTAAGAACACAAGAGACACAAGATTTAACGTGGAAACCCAATATGGGAAAAACCACCAATGTATCTAGATACTGATTTTCACTTTTCTGAAGTGATGCCCAGTTAGAAGCCAACCCGGTAAAAGGTTACAAAACACACTGTTAGGTGTGACCTTGTTAGAGGATTTAAAAACACCCTGCTAGGAGTGGCCTGGTAAGAGGTCTTGAAAACAATTCAATGGAATTGTCACCTTGTTAGAGGATTTATATTATGGCTGTTAAACCAACTCGGTTAAGAGATTTAGAATTCACTGTTACAATGATAAGAAGGTAACAATGAGAAAGTAACCTGTATAATAATGCAACTGTCTTGTTGATTACAGATCTCTGTTCTGCATAATTCTGATCCTTTCTGATCAAATAAATCTCTGCTGCTCCTCAAGGATATCTGAACATCCTTCACAAATTCGCATATACCTTTCCTTCTTTTCTTCTGTAAATCTTCTGCTGTGTTATGTTTACTTTTCACATTTGACCTTTTATTTATATGATTTTGGATTAGTCAAATCGACATTATTTAGTATAACAGTCGGCTGAATTAAGTAAACTCTATTTGCAAAAATCCTTCAAGGGCCGACAGTGCTCGGTGACCATATCTTTCTATAATCTTTCGGTGACCGAGGGAACTTGGTAAACACCGACAATTCTTTACCTTTGATAACCGACTGAACTCGGTAAACACTATCTTTTCTAGAAGACCGACTGAACTCGGTAAACACTAAACTTTCTTCGGCAACCGAGTGAACTCGGTAAACACTAAATTTCTTCGATAACCGAGTGAACTCGGTAAACACTAATATTTCTTCGATAACCGAGTGAACTCGGTAAACACTAAACTTTCTTCGGCAACCGAGTGAACTCGGTAAACACTAATATTCCTGTCTGGTAGACCGACTGAGCTCGGTAGAAGCTGATTGCTGCGGACTATGACATAGTGTGACATCAAAGACAATACATAATTGGGTAGCAATTTCCTTCAGACAATTGTTTCCAACACATGCAACCAAATATATCTTTCATAAATAACATGCAACTGAATATATCTTTTCTAAATAACATGCAACTGAATATATCTTCTTTAAATAGCATGCAATTGAAAATATCTATCATAAATAACATGCAACTGAAAATATTTTTTCTAGATAACATGCAACTAAATATATATTCTTTAAATAACATGCAACTGAATATATCTTTCCTAAATAATATGCAACTGAATATATCTTCCTCAAATAACATGCAACTGAATATATCTTTCAAAAACATGCATTTTCTCTAAAAACTAACTCTTTCAAAACACTCAAAATCATAGAAGGCCATAATTGAGAATAATTCAAAAAAAAAATTTCTTAAAGAAGACTTTAATCAAATTTTCCTTCCAAATGATTCCCTAGCATTCATGATTGTCAAATAAACACATCTTTTCAACAAACACTCATCTACACACAAGATCTAATCAAACATGAAGAAGACAATGATTTTAATAGAAACTTTTTAAAGATTTTAAAATCATACCTTAATACACAAAGCTGAATCAAAAATCAATTTTGAATCTTGAATACCCAGAGCTTTCAAAAATACCAAAATTTTAATCCTCCAAAAATCTTCCAAGAGAGAATCCTTCAAAACCTAATTGAATTCCCTTTCTAAATGGTCTCTTAGCTCTCTTATATAGAAAACTTAAATGCCAGAGCTAAAATAATGCAACTCTAAAAAATAAGATGAACTCAACTTTAAAAATAAAAGAATTACTTAACTCAACATCCCAAAAGGGCTTGCGTGAATTTAGACTTTGATTTGCAGTTCGATTTCAGTTGAATTCAAGTCTATTTTCACTTTGCCTTTTGTTGAGAACACTTAACCAAAATTAACTAATGCATTTAATTTAATTTAAACAATTACTGATTGTGCAACTTTAATGCATTCAATTTAAAATAAAATAAAACATTTACTCTAAAATAATTCCCACATGCTCAATTAACACTCAAATTAATAAATACATTTCAATTAATCAAATGTTAGATTTGCAATTAAATAATTTTTAAGGTGAAGATATTTAATTAATTCTCATTAATTAAATACTTCTACCACATAATAAACTAACTTAACATTCGCATTAAATTAATTTCTAATTAATTAAATAATCTCTCATGGCTAAAAATAGAAAATATTTCATTTATTAAAAAAAATTGCACTATTTAATCAAATTAAATAATCTAATTATAAAAAATACGCCAAGCACCAAAATCGAAAGCATCAAAAAGACCTAAAGACCCACATTCATATGCAAGGATAGGGTTATCAACTCACATCAACTAAATGAGTTTAGGAAGGGTATGAATAATAAAATCTTATCCACTATTTCAGGACAATAATATGGCTTAGGTTAGGATTTGGACCCGTGTTATCTCTCCTCTCTTACCATTTGAGATATTGTGATAGGGAAAACTCATCCTGATAATTCAGGGAAGTCGATGCTTGGTATCTGCAAACTTGCATACAAAACCTGCATGTATATACATATATAAATATATAACAAAAAATGGCAGGGATCAGCCAATCATGTGGATTTCACAAGCAAGTAAGTACGACTCTGTCCCTCAACCACATCAGGCACGTCAAACAGAAATATAAAATAAACACATCAACCATACATATGCAAGTATGGGGTCAATAAAATCATAAGCATCAATGATTTTCTCACATATAATCTATCATCCTAAAGTAATCATAACATTTATAAAATCAGACTAGGGGTGGGGTACTACACCAAGTATCTCTCCACATACTGTTGGAAGAGTGGTTCTTGTTGTATCTTCATAAAATCTTGGGAGTCGAGGTCTGGCGGATTTGATCTCATAACCATCATCGTAAAATTATTAAGTTCAAATTGCGGAACCGTAGTGGGCACAATTTTATTTTACAACTTTCGTTCAAGGTGTATTCATAGATATCTAGAGCATTAAATATTCAATTTATCCCAATTATACTATACCCACAAATAATCTATTTACTTAAGTTATAGTTTTTGAATAAGGTTTGATCCAACTTTTAGATAATTTATCCTACAATAATGGTTCATAAGATAATTGTATTAAAGTTTGAATTTTAATTATAATCCGACAATAAATCTAATGATGTTAACTAGAATACAAATGCTATCTAAATATTGGAAGTTATAATACCATCTTCTAATACTTATTAATTATCTATTTATACATTAAATTATTTAAGACACATCGATTCATTAATTCATAATCCTATTAACCAATAGCAAGTTAACAATTTAACTTAAACCAAATAATCTACTATAAATACATTTACGTTAATCATTTAGAAATTGAATAAAATGAACTATCAAAATAACAAATTGATTTATTAATAAATAAGTCTAAACACCTTAATATTTTAATTAATTAACAATCAAATGATATGCACTATAAAATTCACTAATTGATTTATTAATTAATCTAAACACATTAGCACTAATTCTATTAATTACTAACAAATGAATTTATGAATAAATGCTTTAACCAAAAATAAAAATAATAAAACAAACAAACCAAAATCAAAAGGGTAAACTATTAATCCAACAATTTTATTTATTATTTCTAATCACATTACCTATAAATCTATAAATTTATAATAAATTAATTTATTTAACAATAATTTAAATCACAAAATAAAATTAGTATCTAACAAATAAAATTAATATCTAAAAAAACAAATCAAATCGTAAAAGTTAGTTTATCTTACACATCTATTAATTCTAAACTACTAATGTATCCCATCACCCTCCTATCCCCAAAGCCCACTTGTTAAGTGAGTGGGGTGATGAAAATCTTAACCTATATTAAAGCTTGCGTAAGTGTATGCAAGGAGACCCTTTTTGAAAAGGGCATGCGCATATATCAAGGTTGAGATGAGGCCAAATTAGCACATCAAACTCAGCCTAAAATTCATGAGAAATTACGCAGAGTGGGGAGAAGTCAACTTGTCCAAAACAAATTAATGAGTTATCAATAACAAGTACGCAAATGATAAAAAAGGTAAGTGACATGTCAAAAGATTTGGGGGCCCATCCAAATGCAGCAAAAAAGAAACTTACGTAAGAGAAGGTGGAAGAACATGTCAAGTCATGTTATAAATTTTATGTCAGGTCATAAACAAATGAAGACAAATTTTTATTTTATTAAATGTGACCTCTGCCACCACATACCTGCGCCTATTTATGGGAAGAAAAATGTATAAAGTAAGGTATGTGATTAAATTATTTTATCAAGTTATGATGTATGA